>JAKUCM010004367.1:0-61239 GCA_023374145.1 Lepidium sativum | reverse complement strand
AGAGATTACCAATCCTCTTAATCATGTCTCTATTTTAATAGTGAAAAAAAGAGAAGCTAAAGAAATCACAAATGAGCTGAAAGGTAAAAATATAACATCAACCGATAAAATAGTTGTAAGGACAAAAAATATTACATAAAACGATAAAATAGTTGTAAGTAAGTTTAAAAAAATTGTTTAACCAAGGAACATATAATAACAAAGTTAACAAAAAAAAACCTACAGAACAGAAGTGGATAATATGAGAAACGTACAGATTTGTGCACTTTCATGTGACACAAATATAGCTTGCATACTTTACTTCCAACAATACCTAATTTCCTTCAACATCAATTTCAGAGTCTTGTTTTCTTGAAATGTAAAATAACCATCTAAATAAACAACATAAAGCAATAAGGTAAGTAAAATTCTTACTAAACTAATAACCTGATGAAAGAACAGAGTTACAAATTGCAACAGTCTTCTCAAGAGCCTGTCGAAAGTTGAAGTTAGATGAGGATGTACATCCTGTCTTCGTTTCACGTCTAGTATAAGGCTTCCGTTTTTCATAACCGAAGGGTTATCAACATTGTGATATACATCAGAATGATCAACAACAACCTTATGTTGATCATTAAGAAGCTTCCATATCATTCCAGGGTATGGTAGAGTTACATCAGACCCCAGTTTCTTACCCACATAAATCAAATGTCTATACATAATCCCACCCAGATTGAATTTCTTGTTGGCTATGATCTGATAGCACAAAGTACAACGCTTTGGATGCGCATAAGCTTCATTGAGAGTAGGAAACCAGTTCTTACAGCAAAACTTGTATAACTCTATGTGCTCTTTAGGGAAATCTGAAGCCATCACAATCTTGCTAAAACTTGATTTCTTAGCCTTAGTTAATAAAACTGTCATATTCCTAATAGAAATCCCATCCAAATCTTTAATTATTTCTCTATCATCGAAATCAGGCAGACTAAACAGCTCATTGATCTTTTTTCCAGAAGCCCCATACATATGACCTCTTACAAACACAGACAGAGAGGTTGAATCAATCGGGACAACTGGTAAGTTAGCCCAAAACTCCTTAACAACATATAAATAAAATTTTCCAGACAATGTAACAGTAGGAGTTAAACCAGCAGACTCAATCCAAGATTTAACCGACTCTATGTCTGTAGACGAAATTAAATTCTCAGGAATCCTTTTTCTGGTAAGAAGTACCTTATATTTTTCCTCAACAGCAGCAGATACGAATCTGTCAGAGTGGTTAGAGAACTCTTCTTGTTGCTTCGTAAACGAAAAAGTAGGATTGTATACAACTTTTATCAGGATTGTGTACAGCTCTGACATGGATCAAACAAATGTGAAAAATAAAAAAGCTTAGATATTTGTTATATGGTAATTTTAAAATTTGAATTTGAAATTGAAATCAAAGATTGTGTGCACATTTTACTTACATTATTTCGTTGTATACAACTTTTGTCAGAATTGTGTACAACATTGACGTGGGTCAAAAAAAATGGAAGACCATAACAAACCTAAAAAAACAAAGACATTATAATTAGATATTAGGTCCTTTGATTTCTCACTGATTCACAAAATGGGCCTTAATTAATTAAAACTATCAACTTATATTCATATATTTAGTGTATAATTATATTGTATACAATATATCTTAATATAGTTAGAAACTTCAAATAAATAGAATAGTTTTATAAGCAAGGGTTTATAAAGTTAATCCTAAATATATGTAAAAATTATGTTTGTAAATATGTGAATAATAATAATGTTTATATATTTGTTATATAGTAATTGTAAAATTTGAAATTGTAATTACTAAATAAGAAACATATATAAATATATATATATATATATATAAATATCTAGCTCTTTTTTTCTAATTAAAATTTATATACATTATATCAAAATTCTATAACATTAAATTTATATAATTTGTAGATTAATAATATGTTGGGCATGCAACAATAAATAAATCTATATATCTATATACTATTTAAACAACAACACATATATAAGTAGATATAGGCCTCTATAATTGCCCAATTGTTTGTTAATTTTATTCAACTTACAATAATTAATCATACAAATTAAATTGAACCCATAAAACAGGCCCATTACTGTTGGACCCGAAGAAATAGGTTGTTGTCCTTTGACAAACTTTTGAGCTGTAATTATAATGGCCCAAAATGTCAACATAATAAGACTAATCGAAAAAACTATAAAAAACAATTAAAAACAATTAATCGGTATTTCTTTCTCTAGATTATGTCTATATTCTTACTCATCTTTAAAACAAAAAATTTAGATGGAATTTTTTCCTGCTTAGTTTTTACCAATCCTGATATTAACAATCATATTGATCATAATAGGAATACAAAATTTTGAAATAACAGGAATCAAGGAAAAGATATCACAACACGAAATTGCAGAATTTTAATCTCCAAAATATATGAAACAGGTAAAACTTTCTTCCGTACATTCCCTTTATAATCATGCTTATAATAGGTTAATCGCAAAAGAATAGCTTCGATTTTTTTGATAGAATTACAAACCCTCCCTGACTCTAGGTTTCAGTATATTTACTATAAAATATTGTTAACTCAAACTTCATAATTTTGTTATATAAAAAGATTGATCCTGCATCAAACTTCATTCTGCTTAGTTTGTATTGTTTTATAGTTTTTCGAAATCGCAACTTATATAAATAAATTACTGAACAAACCTGTAGCAGAGGAAAAACCAAAAAAAATGTTGAAACAAATAGTAAATAATTCAAACATATTTAAAAACAAATACTTGAATAGTAAAATAACTAATTAACATTTTGGAAAACCTTTTTGTAAACAACATTCATAGTTTTGCTTTGTTGTTTCTCATGCTTATCTCTGATCAAAACCTTCATTCCAGACTTATTATTAACCCTAGACATTACAACGTATAGTTGAACATGTGAGAAAACGGGTTTAGGTAGAAAGATACCTACATACTTAAAAGTTTGTCCTTGATTTTTGTTGATAGTGGTGGCAAACAAAACTGAGATAGGGAACTGTCTCCTCCTCATTCTGAATTGAATTTTTGAATCAGAAGGTGAAATCAACATACGTGCAATGTACACTTTGTCACCAATCTTTGTTCCTGTTATAATTTTTGCTTCCAGTACGTGACCAGCCATATTTGTGATTTGTAATCTAGTACCATTAAAAAAACCAGCATCCGGATCAATATTCCTTAGCATCATAATAGGACAACCAACTTTGAGACATAGGGAATAATTTGATAGCCTTGATGCTTTGACATTATTTAGAAAATGGGGTCTATACATGATTACTCATAGCTTTGTGATCAGTTGGGTCTATTCTATCAGAACTCAAATAGATTTTTTCCTCATCTAAAAACATTAACAGTCACTTGGAAATTAGGTACATGAAAAAATTAAATAGTCAAGTATTAATGAAAAACACAACTCTTAATGATATAGAACTAACCACTAAGTCTTTCTAACAATAACTCGTTGATAATGTTGACATCATCATTCTTTGGACAAAAAATTGCCCTTTCCTCAAACCATTTACCACTCTTATTTTGAAGATCTCCATTACCATAAACAACTTCTATAATAGAGTGGATTGGATTTGAAACGTTAGTGATAAGAAGGTCTTCGGGAATGTTAATCTCAACAAATCCATCATTTGGCATTGACAAACGTCTCTCACCTAGTGCAAGTAACCAATTAGATAAGGACTCTATTTCATATTTTTCCTCTTCACGGATATGAGCAAGTAACCTCATGTTCTTTGTTAGTTTCATAACTCTACAATATTCCCAAGATAAGATGAATTAATTGCTGACATAACGGTTTCTTGCCACCCTTACATGTTATAACATGTAAGATATGTCTAAAATCCCCACCAAAAACAACAACTTTGCCACCAAATGGTTTATTCTCTAGATGTCGAATGATATCTCTTAGACTTCTATCAAGAGCTTCAAAACAATACTTACTCATCATAGGTGCTTCATCCCAAATAATTAGTTTAGTTTCCACAATCAAATCACCTAAATCTGATCCTTTGGTTATAGAACATGTACTACACTCATCCACATTTATGGGAATACCGAACCTAGAATGTGCAATTCTCTCTCCGTCAAGCAAAAGTGTTGCAATACCACTTGAAGCAACATTCAAAACTATATCTCCCCCACATCTAACTGCAACGGATAATAATTTGTACATGAATGTTTTACCTGTACCACCAAACCCATAAACAAAAAAAGATTCTACCTTTATCATTTTCAGCACAATCTAGGATTTCGTAGAAAATTTGCTTTTGTTCCTCTGTTGCTTTAGGAAACCATTCATCTATATAGCTTTGAAGCGCCTGTTTGTCATAGTTATGCTCATCAAAAATTAGTTGATTGTTGGAATTAGAACATTCACCAGTAATTTGTGGCATTGTTTCATAACTTTGCAGTGAAGAACCATATGTTGCTAGAAGTTTATCTATATCTTTGAGTGTGTATAATTTTATAACTTCTTCACTGAGATTTATATCTAGAGAAAGAAAACATAAATAGTTAAGATATGAAGTAGAGAAAAAAATCAATTATACCACAATTATATTCGAAAAAGGTTACCTGGAATACATAAATCTTTTTTAATCTTATATACGATATCGTCTGACAAAAACATCCACGTTTGATCCCATACTTCCTCAGGCTTACTCAAACTATCTGATATAAGCAAGTTACCAAAAAGTCTCCTAGTGTAGCGTCTAGTACACATAAACTTGCTTCTTCTATGGCAGCAATGTACTCTCTGTCATCATCTAACAGACCCAAAGAAAAACATGCATCTCTGTATGACTCAAATATGAAAAACTTATTGCCCCTCTTTGATGACCCAACAACATCCTTAAATAATAGGATTCTTCGATTTTCTTTGGTACATAATTTATTCTGCCTATAGAAAAACCTTGAGCTTTCCTAATTTTAAACATCTTGTTATTAACGTCCCAAGTGTACTTAATGGGTATCTCCTCGTATAAGAGAAGTCTAACATTTGGATCTTTCTTATTTAGAAAAAACCAAGCCATAAATTGAGTACTACCCTCATCATATTTGTCAATAACAACATCAGCTATTTCATCCTCCTTGTAATACACCGGTTGCTTTCTTTCCTCATGAAAAATAACTTAATACCAGGAGTAGATCGGTAATAAATATCATATTTATATATTCTCCAAGTAGCCTCACAAGATGAAACATACCTAATAATAGCAATAGTATTCTTAATTAAATAAACATATCTCACATAATCAATGATGCTAAGTTAAAGAAAACCAGAATGTATGTACAAACTTGGAATCAAACCAATCTTTGATTTCATTCATGTCACTTTCTGTATGAATATGATCTGTAGGCTCAACAACAATCGTGACCCGATCAGGTCCTTTTGTCACGTACTTGAACAAATATTTGCACGCACCAGATTGATTACACCACTCAACATTAATATGAGCATGATACCTAAGCAATAACTTCTTGTTGTAGGGAACAACAAATCTGTTATCATATTTTATACCATTCTTCTCGATAAATCTTCCGATATCCCTTCTACAGTATGCTGGATATCCACCCTTATCCAATATAGTTGCATCAGAGTATGGTTTTGGGTAGTATTTGGAACATTTATTGTCAACCATACATGGTGATTTTGGATTTGTACGTCCACATGGTCCGTGAATCATGTAATCTTTAACAGCATCATATAATTCAGGGTATTTAGCTTTATCTGGTATCTCAGCTGAAACAATCTTGTCAACTTGGTCTGTAGTCAAAATTTTATGACCAGGGGCCATAAATAATAGAATATGAGCATGGGAAAGTCTTCTCTTTTGAAATTATACCGTGTATATAGCTGCAATCATGAAATCCAAGTATATAAACTTTATGTAAGGTGCTGAAATTATATAACATATTTTAGATGATTGCACAATATTTAAGTTTACCTGAAATATTTTTCCCAAACATATGTTGCTTTGTCAAATCATCCATTAGATGATCCAACTTAATCTTAAACATCTTAGAAATGATGTATGGTCTATCATCAGGTTTTAGATGACGTTCCTCTACAAATCTCAGAATTTCAGGCCAATTAGGATTACATGTGAATGTAATAAATAGGTCAGGGTAACCAAAACTTTTGCATGTTGCCATTGCATCGAGATAACTTGAACGCATATATCGTGGACCTCCAGTAAAGGACTTGGGTATATTAACACTTTTTCCATGATTACTCAAATCATTGCTCCTTATTCCTTTTGCTTCCTTAACCTTTACAATAGTAGTACTCCTCAAACTTTTCTTGTTTTTTGTAACATATCTGAGTCTGTGTGATTCAATCATTGTGTAACCATCCACAACGAATTGTTGCCACAAACGCTTGCACCTTAATAGAATATATTTTTCATGTTTCCTTTCCTGTAAACGGAACGCAAACCACTGCCGCATACTAATATTTTGATTACTCATATTAGTTGTTCTCTATTTTTTAATACCAACTCTATAACCTTATGTCCCATTCGGGAAAACAACTGGATACTGCAAAGGAAGATATGCAGCATGTAGTTCATTGATTCTGTTTAACTTGCCAGAAATCTCTTCTATAATGTCACGCTTGTCCATGTTTTCTGTGAAATCCCAAGAATCAAAGCAGCACATTCAGCAGCCGTAGGTTCACAATACATCCTACCATCTTTCTTACGATTAGATATAATCCTCATCTGTAAACCTGAACTTTCTCCCATATCAAATCTGTCTCTGGCACATCGAAATGATTTCACATAAGAGTTTATGTCATCTAAAAGTTTGATAACACACTCAATGATTTCTTTCCTAAATTTCAATCTTTCCTTCACATTTTATTTCTGGACTCCTTTGCTGAAACAATATATACCAAATGATGTTCAGAACACTTTAGAATGTAAAAGTATTTACACAAACAGTAACTGATGCACACAAAACAAACCTCATTATCTCAAGTCTATTTTGGATCTCATTCTCAGTGTTAACTATATACAGCTGCTGAAACTTTGGATAATCACCGGGTTTATGTTTTAAAGACCCCATCAGATGATAGTTTTGCTTTTGCAAAGTAAACATTTTAGGGCCACTTCCATTAGGCAATGATCGGTTTACTTTACCTCCAATAGAAGTAAATGCAAACAACATGTTGTATGCTCTAATGTTTTCTCGAAAATGTCTAGAGATTTCATCATCATTTGCTAGTAAAACCCACAATAACTCTGGAGAATCCTTTAGTAATGGTAAGTGAACCTATCCTTGCATACAACAACCACTGTATACTGGATCTAAAGATCTTTTTCGTTTGTTGAGTCGTTGTGCATACCAAAACATAGCCCTACAATATTCACAACTAAATACTGGATCACCATCATCTATATAACCTGTGTCAATGATAGTAACAATCAAAACACAATTGACTTTTTTGTTTCTATAAAATTTATTAATTATAAAAAGATAAAAATGTTAATATATAAACCTTTTTTGTAGGTATTCTCTTTTCTTTTTTTTTGTTCTTGTGAATGAATACCTTTGAGTTTGTGTGTGATTATGTGATGTTTGTTGTCCAAACTTTTCTTTTAACATTTCCTCCATCTTTAGTAGTATTTGTAGTCTCAGCACAACATCTTCATTAGTATCATGTTTGACGTCATCATCTTTTATACTCGCTTCACTTCCTTGAGACTCAATATCTGAATTTGCTTCTTGAGAGGAACAATCATATTCCATGTCTTCGAAGCTATAATTTGTATATGATATTATGAAAACGTACAATAGTTTTACAAAATAAAATGAATAAGATTACTTTGTTTCTATATTGATTATGTAAGATAATTCAATTGTAATATATGTATTACCTGTTTCAGGAAACTCGTTATCACTTTCATCGGACTCCATTGCATGTTATCAAAGTCGGATTGTTACAAAAACAACAATATTGAATTACCGATATTCAGGTAAGTAACCTTTGTCTTATAGCCTGCTCTGCAAATGTTGATAAATTAAACTCGGTGTAACTTTGCCTAAGAACAAACTCACATTACAGTTTTTAACAAATTCAAATATTTGAATTTGAAAACACGGTAGTGGAGAGCCGCGAATTGTAAAATTTTACAATAAACATAAATAGTATTGTACTATAGTTTTGTATCAAACAAAGATTTTAATATAAAAACATAAATATACAATAAAAAATTGTGAGTTGTTGTATTAATTAAAACTACAATGTTGGTGACATATATTATTAGTCATTAATTAAGATTTTTTATTGTCAATTTCTTTGTAGTTTCTAAAATCCACATTTAATTGTTATATGGTGTAACTAACAATTAATACATACGTCGTCGGTATGTAGTTCTTAATCCACGCGGTAATTAATAATTTTTAAACAATATTATTAAAACTAAATAAATAAAGCAATTGTATCTAGATCATTAAACGTGGGTAAAAGTAAAACGAAATTAGATGCTAGTGGTGTAAAACTGCCTTTGGCCTCTTTTAAATGTCTTACTAAACGCTTCATCTTCATTATTTGATAATTCCTAAAAATTTGCTTTTCTTTTTCAAAAATGATGTCAAAAATCGTAATACTACACACAAAACCCACTGATTTTTTCACTATCAGTTGATTTACTTCATAAATTGCGGATTTGTGTGCTGCTTCATCAATATTTAACATTTTACCATTGCGACGTGTTTGCAAGGTTTTCAAGCAAATATGTGATGAAGATGTAGTTCTCCGTGAAGTTTGTCTCGAGGATGTCAAATTCAAGCCAAATGGGTACGACAACACGGTAATTTATCAAAACTACAATAATTTGGTAGAGGCAAGAAATCCAGAGGCCTTGTATCGTGTAGGAATTCTTCAATATTTTGCAGACAATAATAAAGTTGAAGGCCTCAAAATGTTGAAGGAAGCTGCTGACGCCAAATGTCGTGATGCTCAATGTGTATACGGAACCATTCTCATCTGCTTAGGTGGTGAATCAAAGAGAATTGGTTTTGATATTATGAGATATTTTTTTATGCCAATGATGTCTTATACCATCAAAGAGCTTTGCAAATTCAGTTGGTGAATCAACATACATCTATATCCGAGAACATTCATGGTTAAAAGAGAGTTGCGCCAAAATTACGTCAAGGAGACATGTGACTACAACGGACATACCAAAAAATTCCTTTCGGTTGACAATATTTGTCATAATTTTGGTGCTTTTTCAGATATGATATCAGCTGCAGCTTGTCTCCATTGTCTATTTGACTAGGAAATCAAACATTGATTTTGTGGGTATTACTTGTCGTAGACATTATGTTTGTTTGTTTACATTTACAATTTGTTGTTCTGTACTTTTTTCTATAAACTATTTCTTTTGGTTATTAAATTATAACTAATTATCTTCTTTAAAGATTGTGTTTTAATTAGTTACATTGTACTAAAAAAACATGTATAAGTATATTTAATAGCTATGGAGTTCAATGAAACAACCTTATATGTGTCATCTTGTCTAGATACATTTCTTGCATCCATAGATGTAAGAAAGAGAATTGTTTTTCCCTTAATGTTAATAATAGGTTCGGGCAAGTCATCCAGATCTTCTATCTATAAAGTGAAATAAAATATCTTATGGTTACAGCTGATAAACATGACTTGGCTTAATATTTTTATGGCTCCATTCCTCAGTGTTTCGAGAATTTCAATATTTCTCTTTCGGTCTTGCATCTTCGGAATAATAGTTTCTCTGGTAATATTCCAGACATATCTATAAGTGACTGCTTGAGATCGTTTGATCCTGGTCGCAATCGGTTATCAGGAGAACTTCCCAAGTCGCTAATCAACTGTTCTCATCTCGAGTTTTTGAACGTGGAAGACAACATAATGAAGGATACGTTTCCATTCTGGTTGAGAATGTTGCCTAATCTACAGATTCTTATCCTTCGTTCTAACGAGTTCCATGGGCCAATATCTTCTCTTGCAGACTCTTTGAGCTTCCCTAAGCTACGAATCTTTGACATTTCGAAAAATCGCTTCACAGGAATCCTTCAATCCGATTACTTTGAGAGTTGGAGTGCAATGTCATCTATCATAGACATTGTAAATCTCAGGCCGAGTAGGTATGAAGGGCGTGACTCTGGAACTATCAGAATTCAATGACTATAACGGCGAAAGAAATTAATACTGAGCTGGTAGGAAGTGTCTACGCAATCTACAAAACCATTGATATCTCTGGAAACAAATTTGAAGGTCACATTCCTGAATCCATTGGTTTACTCAAGCAACTAATAGTTCTCAACATGTCAAACAATGCTCACACAGGCCGTATTCCACCATCTATATCGAACTTGACCAATCTCCAATCATTGGATCTTTCTCAAAACAAATTATCCGGAAGAATCCCACCAGAGCTTGGCAAGCTCACCTTTCTTGCGTGGATGAACTTCTCATACAACATGCTTGAAGGTCCAATACCACAAGGTACTCAGATTCAAAGCCAAAATAGTTCTTCATTCGCAGAGAATCCAGGGCTATGCGGTTTTCCTCTCCTAAGAACATGTGGTAAAGAAAAGGAAGCAACCAAGCAAGGTCAAGATGAAGATGAAGAAAAGGAAGACAAAGATCAATTGTTTAGCTGGATCGCAGCTGCAATAGGTTTACCTGGTGTTGTGTGTGGAGTCACAATCGGCCACATTCTAACTTCATATAAACGTGAGTGGATCATGAGGATCTTTCGTTATTTTACATTATTAAAGAATCACTTCTCACGAGGATTGTGTCTCCATGCAATAATAATTCCATAAACTCTCTCAACTTTTGTTTGAGACCAATAATAATATTTGAACTATTTTCATTGCCATAAAATTTCGAAATGTAGAATTTAATTCAAGTTTATTTATAACATCAAATGGATGTGACAAAACTTTATAACTACGTTAGATTTGTTAAATAGAAAAAAACCATAAAAATTCACTAACCATTAAAGGTTACAAAATCCAGCTATAAAGGAAGAAGGAGCTCGACTTAGAAAAGCCATTCATTTTGAACATTTGTAACTTAAACTTTATAATTTCAGTTTCTTTTCTATTTCTGGCTCGCCCTTTGTATTTCAAGTTTAATATCAATAAATCCATTCCTTCCAAAAGATTAGTTCAATCCAAAAATATATGAGTAAGCAATCCAATCTAACATTGTTGAGTTTCTATATCAACAATTTTTAAAAGATTTAAATTTAAACCACAAAACCAATTTATTAAATTAAACTATGATTTTATTGTAACGCTCGAGTTCAATGCAAATACATATCATTTTTCTTACAAATACATCTTATTTTTGATCTTTGGTGAAATCAAAATTTGGTCGAGATAAAAAAACCTATTACAAAGACATCTCTGCGACGAGTACATCTAAGTCCTTGTAAGAGCTCCCACTTTCTTTAATGGCCTTCAAAGCTTTCTCCCTCAGCTTCATCAATGTAACTCTCTCCGGGAAATCCTTGTTCACTGACTCAGCCAAAACCCTAGCTAGCTCGTCTGAGTCAGGAATTGATTCCCTATTCTCTCCAACTCGAACTGCAGCTTTTAAATTATCAACGAGTAACGTCGTGTTGTAGAAATGGTCCGCTTGCATTGGCCATGCAAGTAACAGAACTCCTCCGATCATTCCTTCTAGTGCCGAACCCCAACCCAAATGAGTTAAAAAAGATCCAACGGCTCGATGTTCAAGAATCATTGTTTGTGGAGCCCATCCTCTTATCAAAAGTCCTTTCTCCTTTACTCTCTCTTCGAATCCCTCCGGCATCACATCTTGCTCGACGGAATTTTCGCCGGAGTTCACCTTTTTAGCTGCGTCCCTCACCGCCCATATGAAACGCACACCGCTTTTCTCCAAGGCCGCAGCTAAAGCCGCTGTTTGCTTCGTCGTGAGCCGAATCTGGCTACCAAAACCGATGTAAACGACGGAGTTATCCTCAAGGCACGAGTCTAACCAAGCCATGACTTTCTCCGGTGGGATTGAGCTTTGTCCACCACGATCAATTCCCGCTTGAATGGGAAGCAATGGTCCAACAGTCCAGACACGGTGGTGAGTCATGAAACGAGATTTAACACTTTCCACAAACTCAGACTCGAGTTCATAGAAAGTGTGGAGGACTAGCCCATAGCTTTCAGTTGTAGCAGTCTCTATTTCATCGAAGAAGCCTCTATCTTCTTGACTCCACATTGTACACACGGAATGAGCATTGATGGCTAAAAAACAGATGAATCTAATAGAGAAAGCATCAGCGGCTTTTTTAATCCAAGGGCTAAGAAAAGAGCTTCCAAGGATAACGTCAGGGAGATCTGACGGTGGTTGACGGCGAAGAAAGTCAACGAGAGGATCATGGAGACCAGAGAGAGCTTCAAACATATGAGGTAAAGCTTGGAGAGAAAGTTGCTGGAGTGTTTCAACGCCTGAAGGAATACAAGGGTGAGAAGTAAAAGGAAGGATTAGGGTTTTGAAATGTTCCGGTGAGTGAAGTGAACGTAGAGGATCGAGATAAGGAGAGCTTTGGGGTGTGACGAGAACAGTAACAGTGGCTCCACGGAGGAGAATCTGATGAGTGAGGTCGAGATGTGGAACCATGTGACCGGACTGTGGAAATGGTACAACAAGAACATGTGGCTTCTTCGTTGTTGTCGTCATGACTGTTATGGAGAGATAGAAAATTGGAACTCAATTTTGTTTTGTACATGGTAGAAGTTCTCTTTATGAAAGAAATGTGACGCACAATGTCTTTAAAATGTATATTTTTTGGGTCAAGTCTTTAATATATATATACATTTTATTTTCTTGGCCAAGTCTTTTATATATATATTTTTTTCTTGGTCAAGTCTTTTATATATATATTTTTTGGTGAAGGTCTTATAAATAAGAAATGTAACCCACAATATGCCTTAAACGTTAATACTATATCATTATCATTACAAAAATGCAACCAAATCATTTGAAACTTTCCAATTAAAATCCCCAAAAATAAGAGGTGTTATGCTTTTTTCTCTACTTTCAAGACGTGATCATATTGTGGTGGTTTGGAACTTTGAGGTTGGTGTAACAAAGTTTGATAAGTATTTGTCTCTAGATGAAATGTTTTAGTCATTTTCTTGCATTCGTCTGATGGTTTTTCCTTTTTATGGTGGTTCCAAATGCGTTAAATTATTAATTTTTAAAGTGAGTTCTTGACAAGTATTCATCTTTTCTCTCTGATGACTTATTTGTCCCATGTAATAATTTATGAATTTGGAAATCCACTACACCTCTATAAAGTAAGGGATTTATTTAAAAAAAAATTATAAGTTAGTTTAGATTATATTAGGTGATTGATTAGGTTACGTCCGGTTTTTGTTTTAAAAACATTTATGTATAATTCATTTGTTGGGTAACTTGTCAATTGTGATTTGTGTTGTATTTCTGGAATGAAAGGTACGTGAATCAGAAAAATATAATTTTATTATTATTTGGAATGGTAAAATTAAAGATATGTTGCTATAAAAAGAGATGAAGAATTGGATGAAGAAGAAGGTTCGGTTTTAGGTAATTAGAAGGTTTTGATTTATGAATGATAAAATCTAAATATATAATAAACAGCTCGATATTAGTATTTTTCCAAATATATAATAATTAAATTATGCTATATAAACTAATTGATTATATAATATATTATGAAAATTGTTTATTCTAAAGAAATTTTATTTTAAAGAAACCTATTTAAGTTTTTTTTTTGACTCGGTTCATATTCAATTTAGGTTTTTCAAATATGTAAGAAAAACATAAATATAGATCATCTTACTTTACAATAAATTCTTTTGTTTTCTGAAATCTCTTTATCAACACATTATCTACACATTGGATTAATGAAGCCATTTGCAGGTTTGTGTCATGATAGATCCAATAAACTTTGGATGACTTTATTAACGTATTGCGTATTCAACAAAACACAACATTTTGATAGTAATGAATATTGAGTGGAAGTAATTTTATAGAAAGATGATGTCGATTAGTGCAACGTTAAACCAAAAAAGGGAAATAAGATGGAACTTGTGAATAGTATGGAGGGACGGGAAATTGACAAAACTTATAACAGTGAGAATGGTTTTAAATTAAATCAAAGAAACAACTTGTAATGTGAGGTGAATAACCTGGTTTAGTTGTCTAGACGGGGGCGCTTCTCATTCTTCACGTCTTCATCGGATATTTTGTTTGGATGTCTGTTCCGAGCCTTGGAAAGAATTGCACAGTCAGCATATATGGGGTTGTTTATTCTGGACGCCTCGTCGTTCGGAATAATACGGGAGACAGTGAGAGTTTGACGTGAAGCTTGGAAGTTGTACATTGACACTTTGATCTGGAATTTGTAAGTTTGGCCAATAATGTGTTTTAAACTTTCAGGAGTTTTAGTTTTTAGTGCTTAATTGTTATCATCTCCCTGGGTAAAAAGGTAACAAAGTTTGGTTATTACTTGTATGGAAGGCGTAGGTGTGTTTTTGAGGTGCAAAAGCATTGAATATACCTCGATGAATGCGTTTATAATTTCAGAGGCTTTCCGTCCAGCAAAGTTTGTCTCTTCATGATCAAAAATCACAAATGTTGTTGTGTCTTTGTTGTGGTCATGGACCCTTACTTCAAAGTGGTACCTACACAACCATTTCGATACAATTATTTGTTGTTTAGTTTGTGTTTGTGTTGGACATGTCATTTTCAAATGAAACCATAGTGTGCAAACCTGATGAGGTCGACATTGTTGTATTTTAGACAGGTGTTGTAGTTCAATGAGGAGATGGATTTTCCCAACTTTGTGTTACAGCTACTGCACGAGATGTAGTACCAACCATATTGTTCGTCGATGGCATCCATTTTAGCGAGACAGATAAAGCTTGCCGCCTTGTTTGTTTGGCATTGGAAAGCAATTGATAATCTCGACAACTGTGTTACAAAGTCTAGAACTTGTAGGGTTATCAGTTTTGAAAAGGGACTTACCTGTGGAGTTTCACTTTACAAATAATGTTGTAATTCTTTGATAATTACAGTTCCAGTTTTGTGATGGAGGATGATGCGGGTGAAACAGTCGGAGGTTTCTTGTCACTTTGAGATAAGCGGAAATGTTTTGTTGTTGTTATGTTAGTGTCGATTTAGCTATCATTAGGAAATGATGGTAATCATGCAATAGCATTAGAGAATATACCTTTTGAAAAAACCATTGGTGTCATCAACGTCATTGTCAAAAAAGAGGCGGGTAGCTGATGTCGAGCTTAGGATTCCAGCACGTGTAGGAAAATTAGGTGTGTAGTGAGATCGACTATAAGTTGTAGTTGTATTTGGGATTAGTGAACATGGAATTGAAAATACCTCCTATAGATTTTGGGTTCACAGTAATGATGAGAATCACTTTTGGCTTGATGTGTGCGTTATTCCATCAGGTTCTAAACTTTTCGGCAATGTTTCCCCATAAGCTAACACGGATTGTGTCACCACTGGATATTAAATGTTAGGTCGTTATCTTGAGAGAGAGAGACATATTAAGCGTAAAGCTTGCGAGGGCTTACTCTTGATGTTGGAGGTGTAGAAACACTCTATCACTTGATCTTGTTCCATGTACTTGAGGTGTCATTTCTTTAGTGGATGTCAAGTGGAGGTTGTCACATGAAATTACGCGGAGCTCACCTACGACATCTAAATGATGTAAAAGTAAGTTTGTATGGCGTGAGGTTTATTTGCTAAGTATTAAAAATGGGTAAGTATTGGGTTACCGAAGAGGTCAATGTTGGTGTTAGAAATTGCAGAAAACTCTTGGAAAGTCGTTAGCCTAAACTTGTATGTTCCTCATATTTTTTCGGTTTTGAGCTCATTATTACAGTTATATTTGGGAAATTTATCTATGTTTCTTTGAGGTTTCAGGACAAAAACGTTCAGAGTTGGAATCATGTTTGAAGGTGGACTTTGGAGAGGTTTGAAGCATTTTCCGACATTCTCCGCGAAGGAATGACCGATCGATATATCAAGGATCGATCAATCAATGATCTGAAAGAATTATGCGCACGATCCAAAGAATGACTTGGTTTTGGAGAAGATCGATGCATCATTCCCCAAGATCGATCGATTAGTCAAGGATCGATCGATCAAGGCCTTTCACAGAAACATAATTTCGCGATTTTCAGCTCTTGTTTTGGGCCCTATAAATACTCTTTTTCCTATTATTATTAGGCAGCAGTCTTTTTGATATTGGAGAACGAAATTTCACAGAGTTTTAAGAGTTTGTAAGCTAGGAAGAAGATCTCTTCATACTTGAGAAAATTTTCTGAATCCGCTTTATTCTTTCTTTATGCAATTTCAATTTCAGTTCATCATCACTTGCCAACTTTGTTGTTCTATGTCTGAGTAGATCTTAGATAAGATATAGAGATTCTAGGGTTTTAGAATTCCCTGTTGGGGAATAAATAGGATTGATTAGTAGATGATTCTCCTTCTAATACTCGAATCTAATGCATAGATTAGCCTGATCATCTAGTCAATGATTTTAGGTTGTTAACTTTCCAGAAGATTTTTAAGAACTAGAACTAGATTAGAAGAGCAATTCCTTCACTACCAACGAGAGTTGATGCTAGGTTGGATTGTGGGTAATTGAACCCAAATGATAAAGCCTATTCGTAATTTGAAACCAACGAGAGTTATAATCTTTGGGTTATTGATAGACGGGTAGATTCAACGTGAGTTGGTTTGCTTTTATTCATGTTCAAGCCGAGAATAAGATTAAAGTAGTTCCTGAATAGTTTCCCTGACAAGAATTCTAACTCCCGAATGAATACCTGACATCCGATTACTTTAATTATTTGATTACAATCACATTTAAGTTGTTAGAATTCACTTCCTTTATTCGATTGATATAGCTTGTTATTCAATAGGAATTGAGAGTGTAACTTGGTTCTTCGTGGATTCGATCCCTAAATACTATTTCGTTTGCTGTGCATTTACAGTAGGATATAGGGTTAAAACTCGTAGTATCAAGTTTTTGGCGCCGTTGTCGGGGAACCAATAGTTGTCTTTCGATTTTCTATTCACAGTTTCAAGACGCGGTAGTACTTCTTGCTGGGATTGAACATGAAGTTTTTCAATTTGTATATTGTGGTCGCCATCCATTCTTCTTGAAACCGAATTGCCCGGTTTGCCGAAATAAAACCTTGAACTCCATTTCCCTGCAATCGTATTGATACAAAAAAATCAGTGTTGTATATTTAGAAAAAATAGATTTCAATGTACCTTGGAGTCCGAGAGGAGGAGTTCAATGCCTTTAATATTCTTCTTGTACGTATTAAAAAGCTTAGAAAAATTATAAGGAACAAAAGAAATTTAAAACAAAATGGGATTGAAAAAGGAAAAGCACATCAAAAAGAGACCAAGACATACAAAATCGAAGACCTAGAATTATAAATATTTACTGTTTTTGACTATCTATTTAATTTCAAAAATACATATGCTATCCAGTTAATTAGTTTAGGATTTGTGTCATTTGGTCAATTCTCCCCTTGAATCTAACAGAGAATACTTATCTTCATCATATAGATTTCATTTGTTTTATATAATTGTTCATTTATCTGATGAAGGGATATACATTTAACAATGAGATATTACTCTCCAAAAGATATCATCAGACACCATGTCATATTTGTTGAAGAGTGCATGAGTTAATCAACTAAAGAAAATGTGATAAATTGATGTTTATTTCTATCTCGGAGACATTTATCGTATGTCTTTTTTAACTTCATTTTTGATTATTATGCTATTCCAATAAAAGATATCAAAGACGTGAAAAATATGAATCTGTGTGTAGAAATAATTTTTTTGTTTGCAACTCTTTGTAAATCGATTCATAGTGGTTATAAAGCATAATCTTATTTATATTTCCCTTTATAAACTTATTTAATACCTCTTTATAAGAAAACTATAAAAGTTATAGTTAAACATTTTATATGTATACTATCCATCGAGATTCATATAGTTTTATGAAGGAGATTATGGATGTTTTTTCTATTTAACTACATATATATATGCATTAATACCATAAAATGTAACATAATCTTATAATATAAATCCCTTCTACAGTTCTAAATTATTTAGGAGGTGTATTAAAGTTTAAATTATATAAGTGATATGTGCTAAAATAAAAAATCATCTGTTAAATTTAATCGTGAATCTCTAAAAGAAAAGTCATAAAATTTAATATCATTGAACTAATAATCATTGTCAAAAATACAATCAAATCCAATGTATTGGATTTCTTTTAAGTGTATGGTTTTGAGCGATTCTAAATAATTTTGAAGTACTCTATAAAAGTTTTTAGTTAAAATCTTAAATTTCATAATTTTATAATTTCAAATAGAGTTTTAGAGGATTTTATAACAAATTATAAAAACTTCTCGAAATTCATTTAAAATCATTTGATTCTATGAAAAATTAATACTTCTCCAAACTAAATCATTCAAAATCATTAATAATTCATGAGTTAATACATCTTTTTGAAGTTTTAGTTATTACATTGACATGTCATTTAATTATTTTGTTTAATTCAATATTTGTAGCGCGTGGATCTCATTGCATGTGGCTAATAATACTCGGTGGCGAATGTTTATTACGATTCGAAGACTAATTTCTTATTTTACTTTACTTCATTTTATTTAAATAATATATCGGACTATAATCAAATTTCTTTTTTTGGTTAAATTTGTTTTATAGAATTCGAATTCAAATTTAAGTTACTCAATAGTTAGTACCGACAAATATGTTTCAATCTTTGTTTTAAATTACAATACTATTTATCTAATAAAAAGTGGCAATTAGAAAAAATAGAAGCTATATTTGTTTCTTAAATAGAATTGTTACCTACAGTAGGGAGAAAAATATAGATTTTTACATCTCTCTCATAACGCTATGATAGGTATAGATAGGATTCACTAAATTTTTCACAATCTATATATCAATCAATCTGTAAAAATAAGTTAATTATATTGTCTCCAATAATTACATAAACGTTACACTTTGAAATCTAATTACAACTTTTAAAATAACCCTAACTAATAATTAAGACAATCTAATTTGTATCGTTGTAATTGGCAACTTGACTTAGTTTACCGAGTCTTATTATGTTTTAACACAATACAATAATTTTAAAAATCTCTTAAATAACTAAAAGTAAAATAAAAATTTTGAAAAAGTGATATTTGTGACATTAAGTCATTATTTTCGACCGCACAAAAAAGAGACTACAAAAGTAAAAGAAAAACCTAATAAATGGAAAAAAAAGTATATTTACAATACTCTGTTTCAATGGGCCCTGGTTATCGAATTTTTGTTGATATAAGGCCCACTATCACATCACGGTTACCACTTACCAGCATTGAATTGACTAATGATAAAATTGGATAAATTATTGGTTGTCTTGTGGGGTTGTCTCGCTATTGTCTCACTATTATTAAAGATATAATAATTATAATATAAAAAAAATTTCTGAAGCATCAGCACAAAAAAATTGAATGACATTTCAATGTAAAAGTGTTTTTAAGAAACTTTTAAGAAAAAAATTCCGTGAAGTTGTAAATTAATATTTAAATCATACGTTTAAGTAATTCACTTTTACAATGGTTAGAGAATAATAATACGCATCTACATTTTTGTTTAGGTTATAATAACAAATCAATATATATAAAATAAAACGTGTAATTAAGATCTAGATTAGTTTCAAATATCTTCATCAAACATTATATTTTGTTAACAGTAATATCAAAAAAGTTTGATCTATTATTCAAATCCTATAAAACTCCAAATAATATTTAGAATAAATAGATTTCAATGTACCTTGGAGTCCAAATGAGATGTTGATGCCCATTAACAATGCCCATTAGAATCTTGCTCTTTTGAAAATTCCTAGCTTCCCAATGATGCAGGAGTCGTGCAATGACCTCTTCCACTGCGCAGAATGGCCGTCTATTTCATCAAGGATATCAAAAAGTGAATGATTTGGAAGAAGGGGGACGGTAATTTTATGGTGTCATCTTTTGGTAAGTGGAGATGGAGGCGTTAATATGGTGATTTGTTATCTCTCGAATAGTTTGAGAAACTGAGGCGAGGGGACTAATATTTGTATACGAAAATGTCTAATGTAATGTGACATAGTGGGTTTTAGTGACGTAAATACAAAGTGGGTGGAAATTTAAGTGTGACATTTAGTTAATGTCTAATTTAAAAGGCAAGTAATGTGATTAAGGAGGGAATATTGAATCAACTATGACATTGATCTCTCCGGTTTTCTTGAATACGTTACTAATTTACTAATGCAAAGAGAGACATACATACAATATATTACACATGACTTCTAATCAATAGCATAGCCAGAAGATTATTTAATTTAAATGACACATGGCTATTCATTTATATTATACATGAATCATATATTAAAATAGGCAATTTCTATAGATTGGTATTTTATATCAAATATTTTATATATTATTGTTTTGAATAATATAACTATATGAAGAGAGGAAGAAGAATATAAAATAGATATTTTATATAAAAATAGAATAAAAATTCGAATAAAAATATTTTATATAATATATTTGGCTTTTATAATAAATTAGAGATTGTGTCGTTTCCAAACCAGACCGGGAAAGTTTCCGGTCACGTTAAAATCGAGTTGTAAAGAAGTTTTCAGATGTAACTAATTACTGTGAACCTGTGAATGTTTCATATTACAGCAAGTAATGTGATTAAGCAAATAATTGTTTTGAGTTTTTTTTTTTTTTTTTTGAATATTTTTAAAACATAAGCTGATGTGGCAACAATATAAGAGATTTGAGAAAGATGAGGTGGATGACTTAAGAGGTCTTAAAACTTTCATTTATTATTATAGAGATATATAGTAAATATATATCAATTTTTTCAATCTATTATTAACAAAAATGAGACCAAATAATATGCAATAATGTCCCTGTTATTGATAATTAAAAATTGATAAATTACAATAAATACCAAATTAAAATTCTCGTAACAAGAACAAAAATCAAAATCATAGTTTTGTGAGGTTTAAAAACTCAATGTTATATTAAATACTATTATTATTGTCAATTTTACTTATTCATTTATATAAAAAATGATGATACAAAAGATTACAAAAATTTGATCTTTAAAAATTTTCTGTCCTCAGGACACCAAAATATTAGTTTTGTGATTAGGAATTCTTGGTATCATTCAACATATTCACCACCACAACCCAATCCACAATTTTGTTAATATCATTTTAACTTTATAGTTAGTTTTTTTATTCTTTCTTTTTTTTGTCAAAGTTTTTTATTCTTGAAGGTTAAATCTGCAACGACATATGTACTAAGAGAATTTAGACAACGATTGTAATTTTGCTATTCTCAGAGAGGGAAAAAACAAAGAGGTCAAGAGGAAGAGTTAAATGTTGTCAATTTGTCATGAACTCTTCTCTTCTAATGAGATCTGCAACTCCAAATCTTCATTACCTCTCTTGATCTTAAGTTTCACCTTATCGCCTACACTATACTCATCCAATATCTTCGTTCAACTCAGCTTTGTTTTTTCACCTGATTAAACGACAGAAAGACAAACTCAAGACATCAGTTATATCCTGAAGATATAAAAAGGTTCCTCCTTACAAGATTAAAAGAAGAAATGGCAATCACAGAAAGACAATTTTCTTGTTTTTATGTAAGAGATTCATCGAGCTTACGGGTTTGTCATCAACTGCAACAATGACATCTCCAAGTACTATGTTGCCAGCAAAACCTCGTGATGTTGGATGTAAACCTGCCTTTTCTGCCACACTATTTCCTGGTACCTGTTTTTGTATGAAAAACCGGCACTCAAAATGATAATCAAGATCAATCAAACAAACCAACCGGTTTTGAGGCTAGAGTGTACCTGAAGGACAAGCGCTCCATTACGAACATTAAGTTGATTAGCTACTGAATCAGGAGCTAATTCTATGTTAATACCAGCTCGAAGGACCTGGAATTTTGAATATAGTAACAAGATTAAACAAACTTCCAAAACCTTATGGCGAAAGCCCAACTAAGAAAACCAAAGAATGGATTGCCTTTCATGCTTACTTTTGCTGAACTGAATTAGTTGAGGAACAATCTTTAATACAGTCGATGACTGAATTGCAAACCCGACACCCGCAGATGTTCCTGTGAAACCAAGAATGAAACCAAGAGTGAAACCATGAGTGAAACCTAATATGGACTCTTTACATGATTTTTGATAATGAGTCACTGAAAGTTACCTGTTTGTTGTGAATATGGCCGTATTGATCCCAATTAAATTTCCTTTTGAATCAAGGAGAGGACCACCACTGCGAAATATAATGAAGAAAGATCCATTAAACACACAGAAAATGATTTTACAAGAAACAAATAATCCTCTTTTGTATGATTCTACAAAATGTACCTATTTCCCCGGGTTAATGGCTGCATCAGTTTGAATTCCACCACCAATTGGTAACTCCGGTTTGACTAAAAATGTCACGGTTAAGACCGCTGACGACACCTACTGTAAGGGTATGGTCAAAACCAAACGGGGTTTCCCAATAGCTAAACACTGCTGCCCCAACTTTTAGAGAATTTGACTGCCCAACTTTAATCGGTTTTAGGAGAGTTTCAGGTGCTTCTACCTGATTGTCGTGGGTAACATTAATACAAGATATTGTTTACATTAGAATTCCGACAAAACCTATTATTAAACATGTATATTGTACCTTCAAGACCGCAAGATCCTTAGCACGATCAGCTCCTACAAGTTTTCCTTCAAAATTCTTCTGTACCCTTCAAGATTTGCAAAATAGAGCAGACTGAGGATAACAATGAGAGACAATAAATGGCTGAAATTAATCATTCCGAGGGAAAAACTCTCACCCATCAGATGCTAGGATATTCACACGGCCAACCACATCCCCCGGGGCTAGGATTTCTCGAAAGGGCATTGCCAATAACTGTTCAACAGAAGATACAACTATACTTACAATATTATTTCTTTCTCTACAATCCGAGCTCATCTCAGGAACGTGTTCTCTTAATTGTGATTCAATCACATCATCTTACCGTGATAATTGGTCACAATATAATCCCTGTCCATCCCAGACTACTCCAGAGCCATTTCCTTCGGGTATCTATAATTAGATCTTAAATGCAATAAGTCAAGATAATGGATAGTAACATAAACAAGATATATTATTTTAGTATTAGGAAGCATTACCTCAACTACACCCGTCATTTTTAGCTGAGGGGCGTAATGTCACATCAAATATGTTGACAACCGAATAAGTATTTTTCTCAAACAATTGAACAATTCTCCCCTGAAAGGGAGAAAGAAATAAGAATCGTTGTACAATTATTGGAACCTGAAAACTTTGATTTCAGTTACCCTTGTCAAAGAAACTAACCTCAGTAGGGAAAAGAGGTCCAGCTGGGAAAACAGGTGGACTAACAACTTCAACGCTTTGCAACAGATGGATCGCCGAGTGCTAAGGCTGTAGAAGTTCATCACAAGCATAATCAATAATCAAATTATATCATTATGAATCGCAGGACACCATGTTATTTACGCAGAAGACCAAAATGTTATGAAAAGACAATACCAGATCATGATAAGGTTATATAACCCATGTTTTCTACTAAAGCAACAAATCCTATTAGCCATATGCTTTCATACTGCAAAAGCACCGTTTCTTTTTGGTAATTCTACTTCAAGGATATTCTGAAATGTAAAACTGATATATCAGATTTCCTTGTAATAAGAGATATGGATCCCCACTAGCTAAGAAGAGTAATGCTGTGACTGTGGAAATTAAGCTTCTCATACAGAATTTGAAGAAAAACAGATAGCTGAACAAGGTGCAGACCTGATAAGTACCTTGAAGGATTATAGCACAAATTCATGAATAAACTTGTCAACAAGATTCTCCTTGTCGTCGAAGGGACACTTTTTATGGCCAAATCATGTAAATTCGACTTCCAATCCCGAGAAATCCTATTGAAAAACAACAACCAAAAGCTAACATAAACATCAAATTTCCAAATAAAGCAAAAGATAACACTAAATGGTTTTTTGTTCCAAAATTAAAACCGAGCAATTTTCACCATCGTTTTTTGTTCAGAACCAACAAGGGTTTTTTAAGGTAAAAACAAATTGAAAAGAGTGTCCTAAAAGGGCCAAAGGGTTAAAGCTTTAACGGTAATATTTCTAGCATTTAAGGAAATGATTCATAACATTGTGTTAGAAACACGGGATTCTTAATGATAAAGCAGTACCCCTAAAAAAGCACTAAAAAAAGTAATAATCTTTGAGGAACCCAAATCAAAAGGAACAATTAATCAGGGAAGGTATAGAAGAAAGTACGAAGTTGTCGTCGACCCAAAAATTCATTGTTATTTGAATTGATCGGATTAGGTCTCGAAGAGCAGGATGCTATTACCTGCATCTTTCTTTACTATCAGCAACCAATTTCAGAGAACACTGAGACCAATCGATCTTTACAAAACCTGGATAAAATTAAAAATCTCAGATTCTTGTAGCTGGGAAGAAAGGATACTTGAAATACCATAATTACCCCTCATAAGATTTTTCATTTTATTTTGTTGTATTAACAACTAAATCAACAAAAATAATTCATAGCATCACTTTGTATTCTACAAATTGTAGTGGAAATTTTTAAATTATACGTATCAATATTATTTTTGTGTCATGACTTATGATTATCCATGTTTTAGAATTAGCTAAAATTAATGAAGGCAACCTTCCATCGAAAGGAACCATACAATATTGTTTTGAATTTGATCTAGACTAGCCAAAAAAATAATATCACCCAAAGTTAAGTTTAAAATTAGTTTTCATTAAAATCCTTTGTCGATTAATGGGAAAGGGAATGTTAGTGCAAAAGTTTTAGCGCATAGATGGTCTTTTGTTGTTTGGGAGTCGTATATTTCTCGTCTTATGCTAGATTTAAGAGAAAACCCTGTAACTTTTTCAAAGAAGGCCATGAATATTATGTAGGGCTGGTAAGCCTTCCGATTTCCCCCCACCCCATGATATCGAATCTCACAAATTTAGATGTGGTGAAGGTCTTCACTACAGTTGAAATCACTGAAGATTTACATGAAGTTGCACATGCTCAATTTGAATCCAAAAGAAACATGTCATATTGAATAGATTTTGCTCCAATTCTCTACCTGTTGTGCGATTATACATATACTCAGAGAATCATTGCTTGAAAATGAAGAAATCTGTGAAAGCATTTAATATGTAAGATAATGTGACGCCATGCCATTCAAGCAATTAAAAATCACAGATCCCTATTTTAACTAACTATCTCTCTCTCTCTCAGTCATTTTTTCTAGGGGTAGAACATTGCTTTGCCTAAAAATTTCCTTCAGAAGATTGAAGTTATATGCAATAAATTCATATGGATAGGTAGCACTAATAAAATAGCAAATGCCAAAGTGTCCTAGAAAGATGTGTTCCTACTGAAACATGAGTGAGTGTTGGGTATCAGTGACCTATGTCTTTAGTACGTGTGCCATATATGCTCAAGAATAAAATTGGACTGCAATTCCTTAGCAAATATCTTTTTGATCTTAGACCTCCTGCTTGAAACTTCCTTGGCAGTTAGATTGGAAATGGAAGAAACACTACCTTTTGGCTTAGTGATTAGAGCCTTATTGGACATTTAATTGATGAAATTGAGAGTAAGGGTCCAAAAATTATGGGTATTCTCTACAACCAATTGTGATGTAAAGCACAAGCCAAAAACTGTGGAGGCTTGCTTTACCTAAGATAATATTGAAGCTTTGCTGGTTGTCAAGAATATGATATTAATCACCCAATTTCTATCTGAATTTTCAGAGTCATAATGTTTTTCCTTGGCACTAATGGAATGAGACTTCTAGAGCATTCCTTCCTATTTGGAGTTGCAAATTTAGACACAATTTTGCGTAATTGTAACATGACTAGAGGTTTGGTAGGTCTCCACATTGTCTATTATGCGACTCAGAGATAGATACTCGAGAAACATATATCTCTTTTTTCTTTGCACATTTTCCCATTGAGTTGGCAGTAAATTTTTCACTTGGTGTTCTATAGCATATATTTATGAGCTGGAGCACCTTAATTGATATCATGGCTAATTGGTAAATTCTTAGCTATCTTTTATTCTCAAGAGATTCGTTTCCATATTGTGATCTATGTTCTATGGAAGGATAGGAACTCAAGAGTCCCATGGAGCACAATCGCTAATGTAAAAGTTATTTTTAGGGAAATAGATCAGATCATCAAGGACGCTCCACCTTTCTCATAAATTCACCAAATAGGGGGAAATGTATATGATCAAATTGGTTCACCTAGCCTACTCTTAGAATGTGATTGATATCCCACATCGTAAGTGAGACCATTTTAATCAAAATACATATAATCGAGAGGCTAATCTAATTGTCAATTGGTTTTTGAATTAGAAGCATATAATTCATCATGGTATTAGATCTCAAGATGTAGAGCCAACAAGACAAGAATGATTATGCATTCGTTTATGATCGATATTTTGGAGATCTTAGCTTATACCACATACAACTCGAGGGATATGTTAGAATATGACTGACATTCCATATCAAAAGTAGGGATCACTCTAATGATGCCATTATTCATCACATACTTGTAATTGTTGGGAGTATTATCATCATATACCTGATTGGATTTAACTTTTCTAAATTAAATTGGTTTTATTCTTGATAATATAAATTAACAACTGATAAATAGAAAAGAAATAAGAACAAATACTTGCAGCAAAAGGTATTGTCTCAAAGACGAATGAGATTAACGAACAAAATGGTGATATAGTCCTTGAATCTTCCTTTGCAATGAGTAAATTGTACGCCAAAACCTATAAGTGAAATCTATCATCTTTCTCGGATTAATTTCTCGTTCCAGATTTCATGTTGGCACTCTCGTAGTTATTGACAATAACTCTATTCATTGTCTTATCCAAATCATTAACCATTTTCTGAAGCTCCACAAATGTGTGTCCTCTTTCGTAACTTTATATTGTTTCGCATAATACTCGAGAAAATTTGTTACAAAGCCTCAGCTCATGTCATCATGTTAATTGTCATATCACTACACACATTACTACTATTGTGTGGTAAACATAAAGTCTTTATCACTAGACTGCAAAAGAAGATATGTAGCTCTGAATTACAATTTTTACCTCGTAGCCAGTCAAGTCATTCATCAAACTAGTCTTTTTAGCTAGAGACTGAACGAAATTTGATCAAGATTTTAGTCATTCATAACCTTGTTCCCTATAAATTTTGTCCAATCCAATATAAATACATGTTATAGTTAAATATGTTGTTACTTCAACTCCCCTAATTTCTAAGTACTCATTAAATGAAGGCACTACATCTTATTGTGCCAATTGATTAAAGCAAAGGTTTGGCTCTTATGAATCTCTTGAACTAATCAGGAACAAAAGAAAAAAAAAAACTATATTATCCATTATTTATGATTTTACCTTTTGGTACTTATGTAAATATATATATATATACTATATATATATATCACCTCTTCTAATACACCTTATATATTATAAGATGATCCTTCTGTAGACCTCCCTACCTTTTCACACTCTTTGAAAGTATTCAACGTATATCTGAAAATAGTTTTCATAATATGGCAGATCATCCACTCCATCAGGATACCATCTGCAAATACATTGTTTGTATCTTTGTATACTTTTGACTATTCTTATAACATTCATAAAGCGTATCAACTACATCATACCTTTACACACAATGAACAATAGCTAAAACTTCAGAATCATAACCATATTTATCACATGTGTCATCGATAAAGGTTAAAAGAATGTAAAAGCGCCTTAGCAATATGCATCCTCGCGAGTGAAAATATTGGCTCAAAAAATATCATGAATGCAAATTGATAACACTCGATCATTCGGGTTTCTAAAATAAAGTGGGAGTCTAGATGCGAGGTCTTGTTCTTTCCACCGCCTGGAAAAACATGTAACAGGATTATTGAGTTAGTCTTTGAGACCAATACATTATAACTAGAGAACATATATAACCACTAAAAGGGACTCATATATATAGAGTAGTACTGTAGTGAGAATTTTTCAGCTCTTGAATCCAATTTAAATTGCATAAACTTGAAGTGTATCTTGGAAAATTGAGTAATTATGAGTTTCTAACTCAAAACCAATTGATAATAACTGGAGAAGCTCTTATCTTATATATAGTATTCAAGACTCATCTAAATTCCTGAAGTGGGATATTCTCATAGAATAACATCTTGTTGTGACCTTTTTACTCATAGAACGAGATATATTCCTTAGCAAATAACATGTCAATATTATAATGATGAGCCATGTATAGAGCATTTCGTATACGAGTCGTAATATGAGGCGGACATGCTCCAGCTGCAACTAATGTTGCTTGTATTGATCAAGAGAAATAAAGAAAGAAAATAAAGGAGGAAACATGGAAACATGGAAACATGTTTACCAATAAAAGTCAATGTTCATCTAGAAAGTCAACGGTCGGAGGCTCACGTACCGTGGGAAGCAAACGGGTCGAGGGTTGCATACCGCGGGAAATTCAACGAGCGCTGGAATGGTCAACGGACAAAGGGCTCATGTACCGCGGGAAGCAGATGGTCGAGGCACACATACCATGGGAAGAAGTCGTATCGAGGGATCCATGTACCACACGAAGAAAATGGGTTGAGGCATACGTACCGCGGGAAAGCAACCATATCGAGGACCCACGTACCGCATTTACGTCCTTCCGAACATACCGAAGGCCGAGGATCCACGTACCGCATGACGCATCTCTCGGACCTTCGGATTGGTCAACGGTCGACGACAAAAAGTCAACCCTCCGATATTTTTGAAATATCTTTGGGGCTCAAATTAATCCATTAGGGGCGAAGCTAGGGGTCAACATGGTGGTCCCCCTAAGAACCCCAATCCGACGTTGAAGTTGAAGAAGACCGTTGGAACCTTGGACCAGCACGTGATTCGCCTTTCTCTCGGATCGATGCAAGGACAAGTCGCTTTCAACGACTTCAGGATCCTAGGAAATTTGTTCTTCATGTTGAGGAAGAGTGTGCGGCTAAACCTAGTGTCTCCCTCTTTATGTTTCTTCTATAAATAGACAAAGTAACATGATTTTTCAAGACTAAGAAAATATATACAATCTTCTTCACATTAATCTTCAAAAATATTCTCAATATGATTCCAAAAATCTTACATGGTATGAGAGCATTTTGATCCAAAATCCTTCTTATAATTCTCTCAAATCCTCAATCTTTCAAATCTCTTACTTAATACACTCTTTTTCATTTCTTAAATCTATGGAAAATACAAAATCTCTCTACATTTTCATGATCTTAAAATGGACCAAATTTCTTGTTATGGGCAAGAACTACAAAATCAGTTTTGCGAAGCCGTGGATTATGGGTGTCACATTGGAAGGTCCAAACTCTGAGCAACCAAAAGCTGCCTTAAAAGGAAAAGGCATAGAGGAGAGTTCCGGAGCGGCGTCGGAAGTAGACGAAAATGGTCTCAAGATGACCAAAACTGTTTTCGTGGTCATTCAAAACTCTCATGATCCGGTGATTCATGAGGCATTGTTCATATTGTGAAACCTCCAAGAAATTGTGGGAAACTCTCACCCAAAGTTTATGGAAAGATCTCAAATGTCACTAGGTTTTTGAGATTCAAAAAGCCCTCACTAATCTCTCTCAAGAAGGTCTTGAGTTCACAAAGCACTTTGGAAAATGGAGAAGTCTTTGGGCTGAACTAGAGATGCTAAGGCCAACTACCATCGACCCAAAAATCCTTGGTGAAAGAAGGGGAACAAGACAAGGTCTTTAACTTACTCCTCACTCTTGATTCAACCTACTCGGATCTCATCAAACACATGTTAAGAGCCGACAAACTCCCAACTCTTGATGAGGTGTGTAGCCACATCCACAATGAACAAGGATCGACCTTGTTATGGCAAATAAGGTAAGAAAATGCTTGACTGCCACATCCACAATGAACAAGGATCGACCTTTTCATGAAAGAACTAAGCACATCGAGATTGACTGCCACAAGGTCTGAGAAAAGATTGAGGATGGATCTCAAAGACCATGCTACACAAAGAGTGAAGATCAACTAGCAGATATCTTCACCAAGGCTGCGAGTCTCAAAGTTTGTGATTACATTCATAGCAAACTAGGACTTGTAGACCTCAGTCGGCCTTGATCAAAGGTCCTCTTACCCGAGAAATTATACACTCTTTTTCCCTTGGGAGTGATTTGTCCCATGAGGTTTTCTCCCTAAGGTTTTTAATGAGGTATAAGTCTCGGGTCTTCCAAGCTTAACCAACATGTCCATTTATGGTTAAACTTGAGGGGGAGTATTGATCAAGAGAAATAAAGAAAGAAAATAAAGGAAGAAACATGGAAACAATGTACCAAGAAAAGTCAACGGTCATCTAGAACGTCAACGGTCGGAGGCTCACATACTGCGAAAAGCAAACAGGTCGAGGCTCATGTCCCGCGGCAAGCAAACGGGTCGAGGATTGCATACCGCGATAAAAGTCAACGAGCGCTAGAAATGGTCAACGGACGAAGGTTCATGTACCGCGGGAGCAGACGGGTCAAGGCGCACATACCACGGGAAGCAGTCGTATCGAGGATTCATGTACCATGGGAAGAAAATGGGCCGAGGCACACGTACCGCGGGAAGCAACCGTATCGAGGACCCACGTACCGCAGTACGTATTCCGAACATACCAAAGGCCGAGGATCCACATACCATAGGACGCGCCTCTCGGACCTTCAGATTGGTCAACGGTCGACGACGAAAAGTCAACCCTCTAATATTTTTGAAATATCTTTGGGGCTTGAATTAATCCGTTAGGGGCGAAGGCCAAAAAAACATTTGACTTACAATTAAGAAGTGGTAGCAAGTGACAAGGCCAAAAGAATAATTATAGGAGTTAAGAGAAATTTAATAGAGCAAAAAAAAATTTAGAAGAGTCAATTGAAAAAACAAAGACAAAATACAGTAAATTTTCAAAAAGATTGGGATCGAAAAAAATTAATATAGCCAAAAATAGTTTTAGAGGGTTAAGTGAAATACTAAAGAAAAAAAAAAAAGACAATAAATTTCAAAATTTTACGAGGTCAAAAAAAATTTAGAAGAACAAAAAAAATTTTGGAAGTGTCATATTAAAAACTAATGACTAAATACAACACATTTTGAAAATTTTTATGGGTCAATTAACCCTCTTTCCTCCAATGTACCACTGCCACTGTCCCGTGGTAAACATTGGGTTGTAGCAAAGAGTAAACATTGGGTTTTTGCTAATGGAGAATTATTGAAAATCCAGATTCATTAATCACTAAGACACTAAAAGGTAGATAACAGAAGGTTTAGACCCAATACAAGTGTATAACTTTTCATATGGATGGCGCAACATAGTGTCAACAAGATCATTAGACCACCATTATCAAGGGTTTTTTAAGGGTTTTTTAACTTATTTTATTATTAAAAATTTAAGAAACTCTTAAGAAATCCTATGAAAGTTTCTTATTTAAGAAACTCTTTAATGAGTTTCTTAGCTTATTTTATTATTTTATTATTAAAATATATTTCTTAACTCACCTTTTCTCATATATAATCATTTAATAATATTTAAGAAACTCTAATAAGAACTCTCCAATAATGTTGCTTTTAGTTAGTAAGGGATTAATAAAACAGGTAAGTAATGGGAAAATATATCAGTATGGAATGACCCATGGATACCAGACGTTATACCACGTTCAGCCTCAAGGCAAGGTCCAAATATATACCTTGATTTAACAGTTAGTCAATTAATTGACCTAGACATTAGATCCTGGAGAGTGGCTCTAATGAATTAGTTTATGACGCCTCATGATGCAAGTATTATATCGAGAATCCATCTGTCAAGAAATCCAAAGGCAGATTATAGGGGTTGGCACTTCACCAAGTCAGGAAGATATACTGTCAAATTGGGATATTGGGTTGAGAACAATATCTCTCTATTTGATATGGGCCAACATGGTCCAAATATCAAAGCCCTTTAGAAATGGTATGGAAGCTAAAATGTCCTCTAAAATTTGAATTGGCAAGCATTATCTGAATGTGTAGCAGTAAAGTGCAATTCTTTGTGTCCTCAATGTAGCTTTGATGGAGAAACTATCAACCATGTGTTATTCGACTGCCATCCAGCTTTCCAATCTAGGGCTGTTTCCAAGATACCATTTACCATTGGTGAATTTTCAGGTCCTTTGTTTTTCATTAACATTGACTTCCTTTTCTAGAAGATACTGGAAACCGTAGACAAAAGGAGTTTTCCATGGATTATTTGGTATCTTTAGAAAGCTAGAAATGACAAAGTTTTCTCTAATCTAGATAGAGATCCAAGAGAGGTAGTTCGCTTAGCTGAGGCTGAGACGGACTTATGGTTTCAAGCCCAAGGTAGGGCTCAGGTGAAACCACCAATAATTGGAGGCTCGTATGATTCCTCCAGGGAGTTTCAATCCCAACCTATGATTAGACTTCCAGGTTTCACGGGTTACAAATGTTATGTGGGCGGTTCCTGGAAGGACTCAGAGTATTTCTCAGGTCTAAGATAGATTTTCTTCTCGGATGCGGTGGATGGTCTAATCACGGGAGCTCGTGGAATCTGCCGAGTCCTCTCAGCTTTGCACTCAGAATTTGAAGGAGTACTATGGATGATGTCATGCTTGATCGATATGAATATCACAGAGGTAGCTATCTCATCTGATTGTTCAAAAGTCATGAAGATGGTGTCATCCCCTGAAGATTGGCCAGCTCTCAAAGACTAATTAGAAGACTTCAATCGACTCAAGAGCCTTCTTCGTGCTTTTTCATTTTCGTATATTCCTCGCACTCTCAATTACAAAGTTGATCTTTTTACCTGCAGCGTTAGAGGACTCTCGAGGAGCTTATCTTTTGTAGACTCAATGTCACCTAGTTGGCTACCCAACATAGTTTAATGAGAATTCAAACTAACAAAAGAAAAAAATATTACTCTGATCATATTAACTGTCGATATATTATCCATAGTGATTGGTCTGGTATGTATAGTCTATCTCTTTTTGATGATTTAGTTGCTTTCATGCTTCTTTCTTGAGGTATATCTGATTCGTTATGGGAGTATTTGCTTTCAGCTGTCTAACTAATTTACTATTTGCTTTTTCAGATTATGGTTAACGGTTTTCGACGTCTCAGCTCCTTTAGATATATAGTTCAAGGCATCATTTGTTTTTTCTCTTTTAGGGTTATTTTCCGATGATTTACAGTTTTATGTTGGCGTTTGTAATCTTATCATATATGTTAGCTTTGTTTAATTATCAATATGATTCAGACTAAAAAAGTATTAGTAAAAACCATGCAGTATCTTGTCCGTTAGAGTTGAGTTATATAGTTGAAAATATAGAAGTAAATGAAGAAGAAGACTTTTGTTTCTTCAAAATTTCAGAATAACACGTGATCTCAATGTTGTTTTTAAACATATTTTATCAAATTTTTATCTATGCATTTACTTGGAAATTTACAGCATAAATATTTCAAACGAGTGTTGATGATAACTTTAATGTTTCACATATAAAGAGAAATAGAAAGCTTAAGTTAAAAGCTATTGACCAAACTTTCGAACTTGTGTTGCTTGGGTTAAAACCCCATAGTTATTTTCTTTTTTTTGGACTTTCTCTCATCTTGAATTCTTTATTTGTTTTTGTTTTATTAGTTTTACCACGAGATCTTCATTTCTACATTATGTTTTTTCTTGTCTCAAACTTGGAGACATATATAGCAAGCTTAAGCAATGCATTCGATTTTACCAATGCCATTGACTTACCCTGGAACATTTTTTAGTTTGAAGTTACAATTATATATAAAAGGTGCGACGCTATAAATAGATATGGGAACATAAATTGCAGTATATATGTATTTTTTTGTACGTTGTTACTATATGTTATGTGGTATGCTTCTGAACTATAAATGCATTGATCGAGAAGAAGTCTTTCAATGCGCAATGAAAAATCTTCCAAGTTGTAATTTTTTTGTAAAATCTTCCAAATTGTAATTTTTTTTTGTAAATTCTTCCAAGTTGTAATATAGAGTATTGTTATGCTGAAATCAGATTCTACTCTCTTTTTGACATTTAAAACATCTAGCTAGCTATTAATCAAAAGTCTCTTAATAGTGAAGAAACTTGAATCTGCTAAAAAAAATAACAATTCACTATAAAAAAAAATTATTTTATCACAATAACACATCGTCACAATATAAAGATATTGTAAAAAGTTGTGATGATTTGTAAATGGTTACAATAAAAGAGTCACAAATATATATTGGTATAACAAAAAGGTCACAATATACTTGTGACGAATAAATATAGTAACAATTTTGTCACAAATCATTAGCGAATAGAGTCACAATGATTCGTAAAAAATGAAATTCGTAACAAAATTGTATATCAAACGTCACGAATTATTACTAATATTCATAATTGCAATACAATTGTCAAAATAACTCAGATAGTCAGATTTTTTGTAGTGAATTCTCATATATAGCTAATTCACTCTCTAAAATTCTTTATAAATTATCTCTGGTAGTAGGGAAGGGCCGAACATCTAATGTCAAAGTCATTAATTAGATCATCCTAATCATAAGACTGAGAATAACTCAACACTATTAAACCAATTCAACTTAGTTATTTTGTCATCGTAATCTAGTGGTTTTAGACCCCAGTGCGGATCAAACCTCTCAACTCCCAAAATTTTTGGTGGTACGAAACTATGGGCCCGACTCACTCTCGACATTTAACATTGCTATTATACTACATGTTAGTATATAGTTTTAAATACAATAGTTCATATTTTATACCAAACTTTAATGTATCTTTAATTATAGGACTTAGACTTTTAAATAATCAAGTTTTTTAATATAGGTAAATGAATCTCTTATTTGGGAGATTATGGAAGGACTTTTTAAAATTTTAAAAACTTCTTAACTTAAAAAGTAGGGTGATTTGCTCGATTAGAGCGAAATTAAGTGTTAATTATTGAAATAGAGCAAATGTTTGTAAATTATTAGAATAGTTTTTTTAATTTATTATATACCATTTTGTCCTTTTTAAATGAGGAAAAAAAAAACGTTATTACGAAAATGCCATTAATGAAATATGCCACGTAAGCGATCAAATCTATCACATGGACAAAGTGCAATATGGTAGAGTTAGAGTTCCAGAGCAGTAGAGTTAAAGTATGCTTAGTAGAGTTGACATTAATGAAATTTCGTGTGTAGTAGAGTTAGATTTCCAGCGTGATAGAGGTGAAGTATGCTTGGTAGAGTTAGATTTCCAGCATAATAGAGTTGTTGTTTGTGCTCTAATCAACTCTATCACATGGACAAAGTGCAGTATGGTAGAGTTAGAGTTCCAGAGCAGTAGAGTTAAAGTATGCTTAGTAGAGTTGACATTAATGAAATTTCGTGTGTAGTAAAGTTAGATTTCCAGCGTGATAGAGGTGAAGTGTGCTTGGTAGAGTTAGATTTCCAGCATAATAGAGTTGTTGTTTGTGCTCTAATCAACTCTATCACATGGACAAAGTGCAGTATGGTAGAGTTAGAGTTCCAGAGCAGTAGAGTTAAAGTATGCTTAATAGAGTTGACATTAATGAAATTTCGTGTGTAGTAAAGTTAGATTTCCAGCGTGATAGAGGTGAAGTGTGCTTGGTAGAGTTAGATTTCCAGCATAATAGAGTTGTTGTTTGTGCTCTAATCAACTCTTCTACACGGACATAGTGCAGTATGGTAGAGTTAGTTTTGGAAACCTAGCCTACTTTCGTAGTAGAGCTTAAATTACGTATTTACCCTTCAGTTATTACCTCATCTGCCGCGCATCCAACTGATTCCTCCATAAGTGACGCCATTGTAGCTTTCTTGAAGCTCCTTTACTTCTTCGCTGCTCCTTTGCTTTTTCTGTTTTTGTTTGGATCTATGGATCAAATCATTTTGGTTTGTGGGATATGGAGTTTTAATGAAAATCGATGGATATTTTTGGTGGACCAGTCGTACGGGTGTCGGATCATAGGCATTGTCGAAGATTTAAGGCTCGATGAATTTCCGGAGATGGTCTATGCCGATTTTGGTTTGGATGCACATTGTCATGAGATAAAACTAAGCTACATGCCAAATGTTGTCATTCAGTCACTACCAGAAGATACTCCCCCTGTAATTGTGAGTAACGATAGACAATTGCAAGTGTTTGTTTCACAATTTCGTAAAGAAGCAATGCGTCTATGTGTCGAAATTACCACTAGATCTCGTGTTTCAGTGAGTTACCCTGAAAAATGTCAGTGTAGTTGGAGAAACGTTGACGAGAAATTCCAATTCCAATGTAAGTCGGAGAATGATGCCTCGTATGTTCGGTGTAGTAGAGTTGATCCGGTGTTTAGTAGAGGTGTACCAAACAATGAGCGTATACCAGAAAATGTGAAACATGAAGGTGAACATGCTGAGGACGAGGATGAGGAATTCAGATTCGACTGATGCGATAATATGGATGGTGCAAGCGCGGATGATGAAGATTATATCAGTGTTCGTAGAAAATAGAAGGAAGAAAAAAAGAAAAACCTGTCGGAGCAAGCAACAAGGTTGGATCTGAGTATTTGGATATAGAGATGTTAGCACTCGCATTGGTTGTTGGGCAACGATACTCATCAAAAAAAGAACTCATGACCAGGCTAAAAATACTTCTGTCTTACAGAGGTTTGACTTCGATGTTATTGCTTCATCGATGACATTTTGGATGTGAAATGTTGGGTACCAAAATGTCAGTGGAGAGTGCGAGCTTCACCTGTCGACGACGGTGGATGTTTCTTTGTCCGGAAGTATATGGGAGAACATAGTTGTTCTGTTACGGAGAGATCAGGTCATGCACGACAAGCGTCAACGGAAGTCTTAGGAAGGTTATACTTGGAATTCGTAGGTGGAATTGGGCCATCTGTTCTTCCTCAACACGTTGCTGATTCAATGAGCAAGCGATTCGGTCTAAAGGTACAAACGTAATTTTACGCCATGGTAGAGTTAATCTTCGTAGTAGAGTTAAATTGCAGTGCTGAGTTGGTCTGCCGTTTGGTATAGTTGGCTTGCAGTGTAGTAGAGTTAGATTGCAGTGCTGACGTATTAGTAGAGTTGGACTGACAGTGTGGTAGAGTTGGATTATGTGTAATAGAGTTAGGGTGTAGTGTGTGGTAGAGTTAGATTATAGTGCAGTAGAGTTAGTGTGATGTATGGTACAGTTAGTTTGACATTTAAGTCTGACGTTTATGCAGTGTAGTAGAGTTAGATTGCAGTGCTGACGTATTTGTAGAGTTGGACTGACAGTGTGGTAGAGTTGGATTATGTGTAATAGAGTTAGGGTGTAGTGTGTGGTAGAGTTAGATTGTAGTGTAGTAGAGTTATTGTGACGTATGGTAGAGTTAGTTTGACATTTAAGTCTGACGTGTATGCAGATGAAGTACTGGAAAGCTCACCGTACTCTAAGCCAAGCACGAGCCCTAGTTACCGGAAGTTCGGAAAGTAGTTATGAGGAACTTCCGTCGTACTTGTTTGCTATTAGAAGAGCGAATCCCGGAACTCTAATAAAGCTCGAAGTTGACGGGCAAGACAGGTTTAAGTTTCTTCTCATCGCTTTCGATGCAAGTATTAGGGGTTCTCCCTATATGAGGAAGGTTGTTGTTGTCGATGGTACATTTTTGCTAGGAAAGTATAAAGGTACTCTATTAACCGCTACCATGCAAGATGGTAACTTCAACATATTTCCTATGGCTTTTGGTGTGGTTGATACCGAGAATGACGAATCTTGGGAATGGTTTTTTAGACAGCTAAACCGTGTGATCCCTGATGACAGAGAACTTGCCATCATATCAGATAGACATAAATCCATTGCTAAAGCCATAAAGATTGCGTACCCACTTTCTTCTCGGGGTATTTGCACCTACCACCTACCTAAGAACATTTTGTCGAAATTTAGAGGTGGCGAGCCCTTTAAGTTGTTCAAGAAAGCTGCCACCGCTTTTAGGGTCGATGAATTCAACGCTATACTTGCTCAGATCCAGGTGTTAAATCCAAAGCTTCATGCCTACTTGATAAAAGCTTACGTGCGTTTGTGGAGTCGAGTGTACTTTCCCGAAAATAGATACAATTTCACTACGTCGAACATTGTAGAATCAATAAACCATGCATTATCAGAGGCAAGAACTTTTCTCATTGTCCAGCTTATAGATGCCACGAAGGCCACTCTGACGGCAGAGTTGGATAATCTGTATGGTAGAGTTAGTCCTCTGTATGGTAGAGTTAGATCATCGGTTGGTCAAGTTGGATCATCTGTTTGGTAGAGTTAGATCATCTGTTTGGTCGAGTTGGATAACCTGTATGGTAAAGTTAGTCCTCTGTATGGTAGAGTTAGTCATTTGTTGGTCGAGTTAGTCCTCAGTGTGGTCGAGATTCCTCTGTTTGGTCGAGTTAACAATACGTTAATGGTTGAAAGGGAAATAACATTAACTATGCAAGACGAAACGAGTACATAAACTAAACGAAACGAAAAGAGTACAATAACGAAAACGAAAACGAGTACAACAACGAAAAGGAAATTACATTCAACAACTAATGGTGAGGAAAGATCTTTCTGAATTGGAAGAACCAAGTGCATACTTCACAAGCTTCGGACATTGGTTGATCAACGTCTTCGGCATCGAATCCTTGAAAGAAGTGGAGAATCTCCAGGAATTCTCCATTGCATGAACATCCTTCTCGCCCATATGTTTTTTCGAGAAGTAGTATTTGTTGCTCTCCTCGCCAACTGAGCGATGATGGGTAACGAAAGATCCTGTTCTGAAGGTGGGTCTATGAAAGCTAGCCGATTACTCCTGTATGGACTTGGAGTTTGCAAGGATCTTTGCCGAAGGAGATTCATCCCGCAGCCAATATGATGTAAAACATTACTGTATTAGTGCTCTAATCTAACTCTACTAAACAAAAATTACGTCATACGACACTTTAACTTACGCAATCGTGAAGCCAGCCAAATCGAGGGACAGACCACTTCTCTTTTGGGCATATCAAGCGGAGGAAGAAATCTGCATTCAGACAGTGTTTCCCGTCGCCAGTGAGTTCCAATTGATGCTTCACATACTCATGTAACTGGAGTACTTTTAATTTTGAAATCGGACCAAAAGGATCATAGACACTCCGAGAATGAATAACATTCTTATGAATCCGCTTGACAATGGAACAGCCTTGGAAAGGGGATACTTGTCAAAAGAAGGGACCAAAAAGATGATTAGCTATACTAAAAAAATGATTAACTCTACCATACATGTGATCCAACTCGACCAAACAGATGATCTAACTCTACCTAACAGAGGACTAACTCTACCAAACAGATGATTAACTCTACCATACATGTGATCCAACTCGACCAAACAGATGATCTAACTCTACCATACAGAGGACTAACTCTACCTAACAGAGGACTAACTCTACCATATAGAGGATTAACTCTATCATACATGTGATCCAACTCGACCAAACAGATGATCTAACTCGACCAAACAGGTGATCTAACTCTACTACAGTTGAATATGAACAGTACCTGGTTCTTAGCGAGGACTCGTGCCCGAGTCTCTTTGGGTAACACGTCTTCCATAAAGATTAACTCATCCCATGTTTGTTTACCCTTTTCAGGAGTATCCACCAGGTTTATGACGCCAACTTGTGACATCCCTGGCTTAAATTTTTCCACATCGTAAGGTAGTTCTTCTTTTGACGGGTCTTCTGGATTCCTAACAACTCTTGATTACGGGCTCAAAGGGTCAGATGTCTCCTGACTCTGGATAACCCATTTATTCTACAAAAATATGAAAATGTCAACTCTATTTAACAGAACTATCAACTTTACCAGTGAGATTTATTTTTAACGGGATTACCTGGTCCGGTGGGATGGTATGTTTAGTGCTGGCTGGGGACACTTGTGTGTCATCGAGATGAGCATCCACATTTGTTGGTTTAATACTTGAACCTGCACTTGGTGTTTTCCCCGAATTTACATATGGTAGAGTTGGTAATTGTGGTAGAGTTCGTTTTATTGGTTTGAAATAGCTATTTTGAACACAATAATTGTTTTGTAGAGTTAAATATAACTCGACCAAACCATATAACTGTCTGTTTTATGTGTATGTTCGTACAAAGATGTATGTAATGTTTGTTGTTTGTTGGTACATAATCAATCAAAGTAAGTTTCATTCAAAATAGAACCCTACGTACCGAATCAAGTTCCTTATTATTCGGGGAATCGAGAGCACGAGTTGTATCGCCTTTTACGTCATCTTCGCGACCTACATCTTCAGGATGTAGGCTCCCTTCGCGATTAACATCTTCAGGAGTTTGATGTCGTGCACTTGTCTGACCTCCACCCTCATCTGCCAAGCTATAAACTGGGGGTTGCACTCTGCTCTCTTCTAGCCTAAGAATCCTCTCAATCATGGCTGTATTGTCTGAGGTGTTAAGCTCAAGCCTATTCACGCGCTCAGTAACCATTGTGGTCTCTGCCCTGGTATCGAGTCTACTCTCCTCAAGACGATATATACGTTGAGCAAACACGTTCTGATCGTGTCTCATCCCTTCGAAGGCTCTGGTCAGACCTCTAAGAGTGTCAAGCAACACACTAGACTCCTCTGCCTTCCGCTTCTTCTTTTTAACGACTCTCACTACATCCTACATGGTGGTAGAGTCATCCATCCTAATCTGGATTCTCTTCTTCTCTTCTTTCTTGTGTTTTTTCACTTCTTTTTTGTGTTTTTTCTCTAATTTATTGTGTTCTTTCTCTACATTATTGTGTTTTTTCTCTACTGTATTGTGTTTTTTCTCTTCTTTATTGTGTTGTTTCTCTTTCACTTTCTCCACCTGAACTTTTGAACTAGCACTACGCTTGCTCGTCCTCTCCTCGACATAAGCATCCGCCTTCCTCTTATTACTTTTGTCCCAAGCGGATTCATATAGCCTGGAGGCAAGTATGTCTCCAAGCATGGTGTCAACTTTGTGGTCCGCAATATCCTTTGGCCATAGAGGCATTATCTCCAGAGGCTATGTAGTCAGCTGCTTAAGACGTACCTGGTAGAAGAGAAGATGCAATTTATTATTGAACTCTACCACTCTACATATTACTCTACAGATAACTCTACTACACGTAAATGAACTCTACTATACTTACAAAATTGAACTCTACTATACTTGAAATCAACTCGACATTACTTGAAATTGAACTCTACCATGTATGTATAGTGGAGTAAATGAACTCTACTACAAAAGGAATTTACCTTTCTATTATTATTTGCTAGCTCCAACTTCACCAAATCCTCGAGGTCAATGGTTTGTTTTTTGATGGGTCTCCATCGTAGAATGGGGACATCACCTGCTCTTTGTTCCCCAAATATTTATGCGACTATGGGGATGGACTCAAATGCCCATATCAGAAGTGCGTGCACAAACCCGTGTATTTGTGTAATTACTGCCCGTTTTGCATCCTGCCAGTTTCATCGATTTTATCAGTTCTAGAAACGTCACTCTTCCCCATGGATGCCTCTCGAACATCTCAATATCTGCAACCAACTTCGCAGCACTAAAAGGGAGCCTACTATTTGTGTGGCAACCAAAAACTCCTACATTCTAAACCACTAGCAAGCCCACTATCTTCCTCTTCTCGAAATACCACCCTCTACATCTCCCCAATATTTCTTTCAACTCTACCCATTTTGGTCCTTCACCAACCCCTAAGCCAATATCTTCCCAAAGTTCTCTGTGCGCTTCATCTGCCCCATTAGAAGCCTTCTCGAAGTTACGGCAATTAAGCTGCGTTATTTCAGCAAACTCGTGCAGAGAAAACCTCGTAGGACGAGCTCCAAACAGCACCCAAATCTCATACATCTTCTTAGTCACTAGTTGATTCATCAACAGGTACTGTATATGTCTACCTGTAAAGTTGAAGTCGGAATCTGCTAGTTTCAGAAAAACCCCTACGCAAGAGTTCTCTTTGATGTATACGTATGCATCCTCACCAATACCCTTTATCATATTACTGATGTATTTTAGATTGCAGAAATGGTTGATGCTTCGATTCTTCATCACATGTACACCATGTGTGAGAAATTTCTTCGGGTACTTCTTGTCTACCATATTTAAAGATGAAAGAAAACAAACGATAAGCATTATAAAACCCAACTCAACCAAACTACAACGCAACAATACATTCTTACAACCTAACTCTATTACACTACAAACCAACTCTACCTCTCTTAAATCTAACTCTATCACACGACAGACTAACTCGACTACACTACAACCTAACTCTATTACACTACATACCAACTCTACCACACGGAATCTAACTCTATCACACGTCAGACTAACTCGACTACACTACAACCTAACTCTATTGCACTACATACTAACTCTACCGCACACTACAACCTAACTCTATTACACTACATACTAACTCTACCTCTCTTAAATCTAACTCTATCACACGACAGACTAACTCGACTACATTACAACCTAACTCTATTACACTACATACCAACTCTACCACACGGAATCTAACTCTATCACACGTCAGACTAACTCGACTACACTGCAACCTAACTCTATTACACTACATACCAACTCTACCGCACACTACAACCTAACTCTATTACACTACATACCAACTCTACCACACGGAATCCAACTATACCGCATACTACAACCTAACTCTATTACACTACAAACCAACTCTACCTCTCTTAAATATAACTCTACCACACGGAATCCAACTATACCGCATACTACAACCTAACTCTATTACACTACAAACCAACTCTACCTCTCTTAAATATAACTCTATCACACGTCAGACTAACTCGACTACACTACAAGTTAACTCTACTATACTATAATCCAACTATACCCCCTACGACCTAACTCTACCCAACGTCATACTAACTGTACTACACGTATCATATCGCTTCTTCACCCTTACCCTCACAACTAATTATGAACTATATCACATTGGCTCAGACTGGGGAAGAAATCTACTAGACACAGAATAAGTTAGTGAAGAATAAAAACCCAAATGTCGCAAAATTGAAAAATCGAAATGTCGCAAAATCGAGAAACGGTACTTTGTACCAGAAACTCAATGTCTACGTCAACCCTAAACCCAAATGCCCTTACGAAAAAGAAGAAAAAGCAGAAGAGGAGCAGAAGAAGAAGAAACTTACCGACAATGAAGACGACGAGTACAAAAAACAAGATGAAGAAGAAGACAACGAGTATGAAATACAGCGAAGAACACGTTGAGTAAGATGAGGAAGAAACAAAATCAAGAGAAGTTAACGACGACGGTTTACACTATAGGTTTCTTTCTTTTTCGGGTATGAAACTAACCTGAGAAGAAGAAGAAAATAGAAGAAGACATCCATTTTTTGTTTCAAGGGTGTAACCGTAATTACACCCTTGACGCATTCTTTTTTTTTTGACAAAAACTATTCTAATAATTACATTATAATGTTGCTCTATTTGAACAATTCTTTCTAAAAAGTATTATATAATTCGTTATTATTTTAATTTTTCTATAAAAGATTGTCGTAAAAAATCTCATTACATATGCTCTAACATTTAAAGGAACAAAACAAAAGAATGGTAATTTTGGGGAATTGCGATACACAATTTACGTAAAATAATGTTAGTTTAAGTAAGGCTATCTATAAGCCTAAAAAAAACAAAAAGTTACAACTTTTATGCTACAGACTGATAAGTAATATTTATATAGTAAATTTTTTACTCTCGATAAAAAACGTTTTTGACATCGAGTAGTCAAAGTTTCTCTCTTCAAATATAAGACATACATTAAGAAACGACAAAATAGAAGATTGATGATATCTTTCTTGCAAAAGTCTCCACTTCTTCTAGAGACATTGGTCGAATATCTACGCATCACTTTCTGGTCCAATTATCGTTTCCCCATGAAAACCTTTCTTCTTCTCTAAGAAACTTCTTTCTTCTCCCCAAACTCTCTATCTTTCGCTCTATAAATATCTCTACTTCTCTTCACTCTCTTTTGGTTGATTTATTTCTTCTTAATCCCAAAACTATCAAATCAATCTCTTTGGGTTATGGTTATAGTTATGGATGATAAAGAGAGTAACAACGTTGAAAGATTCGACGACGTCGTTTTGCCAGGCTTTAGGTTTCATCCCACCGATGAAGAACTCGTAAGTTTCTACTTGAGACGAAAGGTTTTACACAAATCTCTTCCCTTGGAACTCATCAAGAAAGTCGACATTTACAAATATGATCCATGGGATCTCCCAAGTAAGACATTAAACTTTACTTTCTGAAACTGTCTCCACTTCTATCGAAAACAGTCTTCTTATTTGCATTTTCTTGAATCGATGTTTTAATAGAGCTTGCGGCCATGGGAGAGAATGAATGGTACTTTTACTGTCCAAGAGACCGGAAATATCGGAACAGCACGAGGCCTAACCGAGTAACCGGAGGTGGATTCTGGAAAGCAACCGGAACAGACCGGCCTATATACTCTTTGGACTCGACTCGATGCATCGGTCTGAAAAAATCGCTTGTTTTCTATCGTGGTCGAGCTGCTAAAGGAATCAAAACCGATTGGATGATGCACGAATTTCGCCTCCCTTCTCTCTCTGATTCTCATCAATCATCATATCCTTACTACAATAACAAGAAGCAACAACTTAACAACAACAATAACAATAACAAAGAGCTTCCTTCAAGTGTAAGTTATCAGATTTTGCCCTAACGTTCACTACACGTAAGCGAAGTTACTTCAATCTAAGTTTCCGTTTATCTTTTGTAGGATGCTTGGGCGATATGTAGAATATTTAAGAAGACGAATTCAGTTTCTTCACAAAGATCGATCCGACAATCTTGGGTTTATCCAGCGATTCCTGAGACTAATCAATACAATTCACAGTCACACGCAGCGACACTCTTAGCTTCATCAGATGTTCTAAACCACATATCGACAAGACAAAACCTTATCTCTTCAATAAACGAACACCAAAGCTTCACTGAATCAACAGCTGCTTATTTCGCTTCTCAAATGCTCGGACTTTCATATAACTCAGGCAGAAACAGTGAAACAGGGGATGCTCTGGTTTTGAGAAACAATGAAACAGGGGATGCTCTGTTTCTAAGCAGCAACGAGAATAACTACTTTAACAACTTAGCCGGAGCGTTGACTAACAATCTTCCGAATGTAAGATCAATGATGGAGACTAGTTTTAGAGTTATGGAAGAGACGACGGCGAGTAAGATGTCGGCGACGTCGTATTCCACTAATTAAGCTATATTAGTAACAGTAGAAGTAGCGTAGACCATCGCTAATAGGTCTTAATCATGATTAGTATTAATGTTGCTTTGAATTTGGTTTCTTGAAGACTGAGAAGAAAAACAAAACTTAAGACTTAGCTTCGTGTAGCTTTTGTCGGTTTGAAGTAAGCTAACCTCGGACAATGTAACTTTTGCTTACACTTATATATGTTTATTTTACTCAATGTTTATTACACAAAAGTCAAAATGCCCGAGTTGGTCTAATTAGCTCGTTGAAGTCTTGAAACTGCACCTTTAAAGAGATTCAACTACTTCCCTTCATAAGATTCAAAATTGATTGATGGGAAATTATTGCACTTGTCGCTTTATCTGTTTCTATGCAACTTCAATCCGCCATTTCTTCTGCATTTTGAAGCATATTTGTTCAATTCAAGCTTAATTTGATTCTTCTTCTCTTTCTTTTCTTTCCCTAATTTTTTCATATAAGCTTCGAACATTAGTTTGTTGACATTTGTGTCGGAATTTGGAATTCGATAAACGAATAATAAGTAAGACTAATTTTTGATGATTGAAACAAGTTCAAGTTTAGGTTTTATTATTGTTTCCTGAATTTTTGGAAATCGGTGAATGGTCCTTGTTGCAGGCTGTGTACCCAGAATTGACTTTGGTTTTTCAAGGTACAAAGTTCCAATCTTTTTCTTATACTTAACTTTTATTTTTTACTGCAAAAATAATCTCTTTAGAAGGTAACATTGTTTTAATTCATTGTATAGACTATAGTACTCAAGTTACTAGTAGTTGAAGTGATTGTTTTTCTTGAACAGCCATTGTCTTGAGCAAAGTCTCAGACTTTCATGGAACTTAAGAGCATGGAATTTACGAAGATTGACCAGCATTTCTCATTTCCAGAAATTTCCTTATCCTTTAGTAGCTTCTACTCAAAAGCATTACAAGGAAAGTTTGGACTTGAAAAGATTTTTCGTTGGTGTTGGCATAGAGGAATCCTCTTTATCAGAAGATTCACTCAATCAATCTCTTTCCGGAACTCTCACTAGCTACGAGATTAAAGCTTTATCTTCTTCTTTTGTTATCCTAGGCATATATAATTATATATACTCTGATGGTGAGAGAACTATATTTCTGCACCTAAACTGACAAACTATTGCTTTGGTTTTGTAGTTAAAGTCACTTTTAATATACTCAGAGAGATCTAAACTTGTTAAAAGATTGAGTGAAGCTAATCAACATGACCCGTTTCTCAAACGCCAGGTGCTCGTGTTATACTTACTTTAGTACCTCTATCTGCTCATTGTTTGATATGCGTTCTCCTAAATTTGAGAAACCTGCAACTTTATATCATTTTCTATTTAAGAAATTATGAGTCTTCCGGAAAAAACAACTGTTATCAAGATTTGATATTCTCACACTATTGATGAAAACTATGAACGAGTTATTTGATTTGTTTGTTGACTACATAAAGTCTTTTTGCAACTAAAAACACAGGAGCATGAGATAACTAACATCAAAAGCGAGCTTGCAGTGATGGAGCTTGAAGTTCAGGTCCTTATCTCTACTTTTGATTTTGCAGTGTCACGACTCACCATCTCATTCGCTTAAGTTGATTTTGTTGTATATTTCATTTATTCAGATTTTAATGCCAAACAAAGACATTTTTATACATTGGAAAGTTTCTAGCTTCAGGTTTGTGTATGCACAAGGACATATGTATAGGTTTCTATACTAGAAGCACATCCATCTATTATCAAATTTAAACTGGTGTTTATATGATTCTTGACATCAACCGTATTAACTGTAAGTTTTTTGGAGATTTTTACGTGCTAATTTTGTATACTCTAATAGACTGCGAGGTTTTTGATACAAGGAATAGTATAAATAGGAGGGAGATGGAACTGGAACACAGATTAAGAGTCTTTGAATCATAAACAAGTCTTCAAAACAAGAACATGTCGATTTTTTTTTCTTGTGTCTTTTTTTTTAAAATATTATTTTTGTTAAGATAAAAAGACTACGGTTGTTTTGTCCACTCTGATCACCAAATTCATCAAGTAAAACGAATTCGTTTTGATGCTAAACGCAATATCAAGTCGCTAAATAAAACACACAGTTAACGGTTTTGAGATTTAATTAAAAATGTATTACTATGAGTAATGGGAACAAGTTATGACTTTTCAGTTCGAAAAAGTTCATGTTTTTTTCATGAGAAGAAAATATGTAGAGATGGAAAAATTCATCGATCTCTACATTACATATACAACGAAGTCTCGGAAATAATTTTTCAAATTGTGGATCATAAATTCATAACAATAACTCTGTGTTGTTTGAATCCTCTTCTGAAAGTGAAGATGATTCATTAAGAGGCATCGAAGAAATTTGAAAGGAAGGTTTCGGAGGAACTTCAAGAACATCTAAACTTCCTTCCATCATCTCAACAACTCTGTTCATCGGTGGACGATCTGATGAACATGGCTGAATGCACCATAAACCCACCAATATCATCTTCTTTGCAATCTCTTTCTCTTCTTTTGTTATTTCATCACCGTATTTCCATGTGTGTTCTTCATCCTCAAGTCCTTTATAGATCCAATCAGGGAAGTAAGCTGAACTTGAATTAGAAGCGGTTGTTTCTTTATTTCTCTCTCCAATCATCTCAAGGACCAACATTCCATAACTATAGACATCTGATTTGTGGGAGACTCTGCCATACACTCTTGAAAACGCCTCTGGTGCTATATAACCAATCGTTCCTCTTGTGTCTAACAATGACAAGATGCTTTCTCTTTTCTCGAATAGCCTAGCCAGACCAAAATCTGAGATTTTAGGACAGAGATTGTTATCTAACAATACATTTTGAGGTTTGATGTCAAAATGCACAATCCTTGTTTTGCAGCTGTAGTGCAAGTACTCAAGTCCTCGAGCAACACCTAGAGCGATTCCATATAGTGTATCAACACACATATTAGATGACTTCTTGGTAGATATGAATTGATCCAGAGACCCGTTCTCTAGAAACTCATATACAATTGCTCTTTTGGATCCCTCATAGCAGAAGCCAAGTAAAGAAACAATGTTAATGTGAGATGTTTGGCTCATGCTTGCTACTTCGTTGATGAAGTCTTCACCACTGCTCTTAATATCCTTCAAGATTACGACCATCACAAAGATGTCCTCCATAGACAGTTCCAAATCCTCCTTTCCCAACCGTATGTGAAAATGATTTTGTAATTTTCTTCACTTCTGCATAACTATATTGTTTCAGTTGTAGTAGCGACTTTATAGAGTGCCGGTGATTTGAAGTTTTCCTTTTCTGAAGTCGTAAAGACATTGCCTTGAAAATGAGAAGAGTTATCGCAACCAACCGTAATTACGGCACAGAAAATATGATAAGGTATTGGAAGACTGTTTGAACGATATCTGGTCAGAAACTTACCCAAGATCCCAAAGACGAATGCGATGCCTAGAGACAAGCGAAAAATAAAATCATCGTAAAATAAATTTATAAGCTTAATTTCTTGAAATTAAAAAAAAAAAAAGGCATATACCTATTTTCACTCTTTTGAAGTTGCCTGCATAAATCATGAGAAAATTGTCAGTTTTAACTTGAGATAGAATTTTATAATCGTAAGTAACGAAAAAAAACCTTAAATATGTGAGTTTTTTTGTCAACAACTAACTATTAGATCGATAATATTACTCGATCCATAGCCTTATGTGACTTTTATAAAAGAAGATTAGCAAATCAAACTCAGATTTAGATTTTTATGCACTAGGAAAACTATCAAATGAATAAATATGCAGAGATCTACAAGTATTCTCATAAACATAAATAAAAATATTATAAGGGTTTAAATTGGAAAGCGTATATTGTTAAGTAGTTGAATATCAAATAAATTAAGTTGTATTGTAACATATGATATTATTAAAAGTTTAATATTGGAGTTATAGATTAAATTTTATCGACTCAACTATATTAAAAAAAAAAAAAAACTAAAACAGTGAAATAACATGAACTAGATGTTTTTTGTTAAAACATATTGAGATTTCGAACACATTTTTATTTAGTTTATAAAAAGAACAAACAAAACAGGTCATGGGTTTGCGGTAGTTTCTGGGATTCGGTTTGCTGGTTTAATTTGGATCAGTTTTTTGGTTTTTCTCTGGAAATATGATAACCAATAGATACCAAATCAAATTTAGTTTAATTTCGGTTTAGTTCTACTTGCGAATTGATAGAACCAAATAACATTGAAATAATATTGTTTTGATTCCAAATAATTATTTTTAAAATAACTAAAGTCTCTAAACTAATATTACTCCAAAAGTAACCTAGAAAAATATTGTTACCAAACTCTCTAGTTTACCTAATTTTAAAACAAACAAGATTAAAGGGTTCGAAAAATCTGACTTGAAAATTTAGACACGAAAAAGGTGAGTTATTACCATTTCGAGTGGACGGCGTTACACGGTTTTGCGTTAAGTCCATTGATATAGGAGGATTTGGATTAGGTCCACCAAGATTACCGTCAGAATTATTAAGCTTGAGAATCTCTATCCCATTCAGAATAGCATCGTAGTATTTACGAGTATACTCACTACTAGGATGCAAGTCAACTTTTAATGGGCCGCTTTTGACATATATACTGAAATCTAGATACATTGGAATCTTAGAACCACCGCTAAACGTAATCACGTCTAGAACCATGGCGGATTGATTTCTGATAAAGATGGAGAAGACGCGTTGATCCGGTTGGTTTACTTCCGGTACAATCTCACAGAAATGAAGCCTCACGATGTATGTAAAATTGGCGTCGACTGTGAATAGCCACGTCAGGTTGAAATTCAGGTTTAGCGCAGGGTGATCGGCGTTATCCATTACGCGACACGTGGCATACACAGAATCAGGCGCGACGTACGCCGGAGTTTTTGCTGTATAGTTGATCTTTATACCCAACAGATCCGGAGCTGTTCCTGAATTACCAAGTAAGAAATTATCCTCCTCAAGCCACCGCCGGAACATTCCCGAATCCCCGACTTCGTTTATCATTGGTCCGCCTACGTTTACTCGGGAAACGGTCTCTAAAGCTGTTGTGTTGTTTATCGTATAAGTATCAGTGTTGCCACGTCTACGCTTTTGATTTCGTCTTTGAATCCTCCCTTTGTGTAAAACCGTCAGGCATGGAGACTATCTCGATTCCGTTAATGAAACCTAACGAATTCCGAGACGGCGTGAAGGTGAGATTCAACGTCTGGTAGACAGGAACTATAAACTCTTTGATTAGATACACTTGCTCCGGTATGGAACCCTTCACAGTTAACTCGGCGCTGAAGTTCTGCAAGAGAGTGAAACCGTTGACGGTGACGGAGAAAAAGGAATTGACGGCGTCAAATTCGGATCCGTAATGGTTGGGTAAAAATACAACCGGATAATTTCTGACCAGGAGTAACTGAAAAACTGTAGGTGAAACTAGATTGGAAAATTCGAGCTGTCATGTACGGAACTTGAGGAACACCCGAGTGTCGAAATGAAGCAGAGGAAGGGAAGGATGCGCCTGAATTCAATAAAAAAATTATCGGATTCTCCATACTCCATTTCCGGCCAATGTCATCGTTGTTGTCGGGAGAATGACCGCAGTTGAACAGAAAGAGATCAGTGGGAACATAAGGCGCCGTTTCTTCTGCTCCAACGACGATGGCTGAAGATAGAACAAAGAAGATTAACAAAACTTGACAAATCATCGGAACTAAGAAAGAAAACAAAGAGAATAATGGAAAGATTAAGGATAAGAGATTTGAGTGTATGATCTAAACTATGGGTGGTGAATCAGTCTTATGGGTCAAATTCATTGACTGACTTTTCAGTGGAAGTAACAGAAAGGACTCGAAGATATTTATTCCTTTGGGTTCATCGGTAATAATAATTCATTACTAATTTAAAATTACTAGTTGTGTTTACTTGGAGAACACGTAAATTAGAGCTGAGATCATTAGTGAAGCCGAATTGCAGTGAAACCGATGGATGGTCTATCGCAGAGATGCCGTAAAGAGGATGGCCAAAAGCAAAACCGGCGGTTAGATTCAGTCTGGTGTTTATGAGATTCTTGACATCAACCGTATAAAGTGTAAGTTTTTTTGGAGAATTTTTTTACGTCTTAATGTTGTATACTCCAATAGACTGTGAGGTGTTTTATACAAGGAATAGTATAAATAGGTAAGAGATAGAACAGATTAAGAGTCTTTGAATCATAAACTGTTCTTGTTATTCTTCTAGTTTGTTTTCAGGTTAATCAATTTATATATTGTTCTCATCTCTTTTGATAATAAAGAGTGGTCTGTTTCCTCGAACCTATCAGCTCCACACAGGAATCATTTCGTTTTCTTATCTGTTTACTCAATCTTGTCTAATTGGTTCCACATATCATCTCTCAAAAGTTCTCTTGCTTTTTTATTTGACATTAGCTTTGAATCCACAGAGAGAAGATAGGTTTCATGGTTATCGAGGATTTCTTGTTTTGTATGAGAGAGTCACACACAGTTATTGGAAAAGAAGAAGGAAAGAAAGTTAATAGAATGTACTAATCCAAAGGTAGTATTTTCAGGTTATAGCGGTAAACAAGTGCTTGTAACTTAAAGCCTCTGCTCCATTCAGTTTTTTCAGGGTCAAGAGACATTTAAATGTACATTTAGACATTTAAATGTACTAAGGAGATAACAAAATCTCATAAACACTTTATACGGTCGGATCTTTCAGTTTCGGGTATTTCAGATTTACCTATATAAGACCTGATCATGAATTTTTGCGGGTTCGGATATTAAATTTTGGGTTTGGGTCGAGCTTAATTCTTATAAAATACCTTATTTCGGGTCGGGTTCGGGTATCTGAATTTTTTAAGTAAGTTTTTAATCAAAATATTTTCAAAACTAAAAAAGCAATCTTAAAGAAATCATAATTTAACTAAAATATTTAATATTTTAGTTTTTTTGTTGTATTAATTATAAATTGATTAATTTATTTAAATTTATAGTTATAAATTTAAATATTTGTGTAATTAAACGTATATATATTAATATTTGTGTAAACATATTGGATATTTTGGATACTCGTTCAGGTTTTGGGTTTTCCCGATTGGGTTTGGGTACCAACACTTTCACAATGTAAAATATGTTCTGGTATTTTATAGATTTCGGTTTAACTAGACCATTTTTTATTTCGAATTCGGGTTCGGGTTTGAGTTTCGGCTATTATGCCCAGGAGAAACCATTAAAAGTCATCGAATCTATTAGGAAAAAATTGACGAAATAAATAAGTTTTACTTGCAATAACATAAGGCCAAAATTTGTTTGATTATTACTCTTAAGTAACTACACTTGGGCACAGTATAAGATTTACAAGTCAATGTAAAAGCTCAGCAAGGAAAGAGAGAAAAGGAAGGATCTAAACGTAACCTTCTATTTACAAAGTTAATCTTGTTCAACTTATTGGAACACCAAACCAAATGATCCTTTGTTAATTTGGACATATTCAAGACCCTTGTCACAAGTTTCAAGTCAACTTGTGAGAAAAAATAAAGCACTTGGTCTTCTGTTGAATCTTCTTCTTTATGCTTTCTGAATCTTCTTAGGATACATCCTTCACTCTTCAACACATCTTTCAACCTTTTCTCCTTCTGCAATAACAACCACATCAATCAAAATGACAATCGACAAAACCAGTAAATCGGTTTTACAAAGTTAAAAAACTTGTGTCTGAGAATAAAGAACTTACATTTTGAAGTTGTAATTTAACCTCTGCAAACATCTCTAAATTTTCTGAATTGTCTTCATGATCAGGTTCTACCTGTGATTTGGTTAATGATTTCTGACCATGGCTTGTTGAGCTAGTAAGCTTGTCACAACGTACAAATCGCCAAAATAATCGAATGGTTTCCTCCATTATTTCTACAAGTTGATTACTTTTAATAGCACCATCATCATCTCCTTCGTAATCACTTCTTGCTTTCTTTTTGTCCTTGGTTCCATCTTCTGTTAACATAAACAAAAGCTCTAAACCGGTTATCTCCAGTTAAACCGACTTAAACCAGACATGTATATATGATCAAAAAGATCTCACTAGATTTTTCACAAGCTTGATTGGTTTAGGTCGATAGCCAAAATTTCAAGAACCAATAAGCAACTCCTAACCGGTTTAAGAATTTTGGTAAGTTTTGGTTAAGGATGGTTACCTCGAATAACCGGAACCTGAAGGAGATTACGAAGAACACAACGTTTCTTAATGTAATGTTGTACTCTAGGCTCTTCAAATGGCTCATTTTCAAGAAACCTCTGAAGTAAAACCTGAAACTGTTGAAATTCTCCAGCGACTTCGTTGTAACGACGAGAACCATAGACATCAGATTCCAACAATTCAATGGCTTTTTCATATTGCCAGTGAAGAATTTCCCAAGACAAACACATGTGACCAACGTATACGTTTTCTAACTCTGCATTGATTTCTTTTATGAATTGAACCATTGGTTCTGTTTCCGGTTTCTTCGGTTTCCATAACCGGATATTAACCGAGAAAACAGATGACAACAACGGCTGTGAAGAAGAGGATCCAACGGTCGAGGTTGCTTGTTGAGTGTTCTTTGATTGAAGAAGCCCTTCAAAAAAAAAATTTAGCTGAAATTGTAATTAAAAGATAATGGAAATAAAATAATCTGAAAAGAGAAATATATGGAAAATGATAAGTAGCAAAACTAAGTGGAGAGTGAAAAAAAATTAGGTAAAGGAGTTCCATAAGAGAGTAATGCAATAAAGCTAATTTTTAAAGCTAACCCAAAATAAACTAAACACATTTGGTGAGATCAGCTAATAAAATCATGCATATGTGCATTGGCTTAAAATAATAGACCAAATAAACAAGATTTTGTAAAGACTAATTATATAAAAACATCGTTACGTTTATTAAAAAAGGGAGAAAAAAAGTTTTTTAAAAAGGACATAAATATATTAACAATCTTCTGACATGATTTATTCGTCACTGTTCCCTAACAAATATATTCCATATTCTTTATGAATCAATAAATGTGAACACATCGTCCAAGAAAACATTAACTGAAAAAAATAAAACGATTAAGAAACCAATAAAGACAATTAAATAATGGTTAGCTTTTAGGTTTGGTGCAGTAATTTACTTCTCAAAACTCGGATTCAAACGCTAATTATAGAAATAATAATTCTAAAAACCCTATTATAAGTAGATTTCGTGGGACCTTAATATTTTTTCATAACTTATAAAACACTGCAAAAATAAACAAAGTTGGTAATAATTTTTGAAATTCTAAATATCTAGGCTAAGTTATTTGACCAAAAATAATTAAAAATAATAATAAAATAAATAAATAAAGAGTGAAAATTTAGAGAATTTACCTAAAGCATAAGATTTCTGAAAACTCAAGATATCGAGTTTACGCATTCGTTGTCTGTAACTTCTATGGAATTTATGAACTTCACCAATTGTATCAACTTGTTTGAATTTCTTCTCTTCTTCAATCCTCCATGGCTTTAAATCTTCCATGATCTTAGGACATTCATCTTCTTCTTCTTCAAGTATTGTTGGAAGTCCACCAATTGCTCTAACTTTCTTCATCTCCATCTTAAGTTGCTCTATCAAATCCTGATGTTCCCATAAACTCTCATACTCGTTTTCATCTTCTTCTTCCTCTGAATCAGAACCAGAACCAGAATTGTTAGTTTTACCGTTTTGCCCTTCCTCCATTGATGCTTCTGGGAAATCTGAATCTGATAAAAACCCATCTTCGTTACTCGTAAATGTCTGACTTGAATCAACAAAATCAGAATCCGAATCTAGAAAATCATCCTCTGTTAAAAATCGGATTTTTTTCTTCTCTCTGGAGAAAACAGAGTAATCCTCTGTTTTTTCCTTCAAACAATCTTCAACCCTAAAAATCGCCGCCTTTGGATTCTCAACAACAAAAGTGAGATTCCTCACCGATTGTGTCTCATATTTCTTCGTCGCCGTCGAAATTTCCGGCGAAGAAGAAGAAGAAGAACCCAAAAAACTGCTCTCTTTCTCACTTAACGATCTGTAACCTTCTCTACGTACTTTCTCGAAAGTTTCTGTTTGAAAAGAGAATTTGAAAACCAATTTCGGTGATTCATTAACTTGATCTTCTTCATGGATTCCAATCATCTTCACTACTTCTGGCTCTTCAAGTACAGAAAAAAACTGAGACTTTGAAGTGTCGGTTTCAACAATTGGTCCTCCACGAACACTGTTTCTATATATAGAAGCAAACAAAAAGTGTTCCCTTTTATTTATGCGTGAACATAGAAAATAATGAAAAGCAACCAAAAGAAAAAAGGGAAATAAATATCATTAATTGGAACCTGGAGTAGAAGAAGATTGAATCAAAGACAGAGAGAGCCAAACAAGCATGATGTGAGATTAAATCCTGTAAAGAAAAAATGAAATCGATGAGAAACTTCTTAAGAGAAGACATAAATGGAGTAAGTTTTGATAAAGAGTCGTTGTTTTATGTCGGTGAAAATTCTTCGTTTTCAATGAAACTCTTATTATCTAGTTTGAAAAAACTCATGCAGAAAAGTGTAAAATTTACAAGAAAAGAGACTTTTTACCTATAAAACCAAAAGAAACGTTAGTAAAATCGAAAGGTTGATGACGATGAAGATGATGATGCATGAATAATGAAGTGAGAACTAACAAATGAGAAATTGAAGGGAAAGGAACAAGTGAGCGACATGTTATTGTCAAAAATTAGGAAATAAAAATAGTTCTAAAGTGTTCTTTGAGCTAATCTTATGGTTGCTTTGAACCATGGATTTCTCCACTCTCTTATTGGATGCCACGTACCGATCTATCACTATATTTTTTCTATATATTCACACGAATTATTTTCATTTTTTGTCGTATTTTGAAGTTGATATATGAATCATCCAAACCGACAATAAAAAATTGTATTGATACATAAGTCACACGTTTGACTTTTTGGGATTTGATGCAACCGTGTGATTTGTATTGTAATCAGAAACTAGGATTCCTTTATTAAAAAATTGGTAACAGAAGTCTCACGAGGTCCACAAATGCTCATCAGCTATAAAAATCTCGAAGAGCATATCGTATTAGTTCATTATGTGACTAAATATACATGCTTCTGTCATAAAGAAACATTGTATTAAGAGAAGAAAACAACACATTTTATAGTTAATGGAAGTACAACACTCGGTGTAACACCCCACAGCCAACTTTGAAAATTGTGGGTTATTCAATACCAAAAATAATACTTTACTAATAAAATTCGAAAATAATCCTAAATCATGCATATAAATTTATTAAAGAAAATGTTCAAAATAAAAGAATAATAACATTGCAAAATGTCACTGAATAAATAAAATAAAATCAGAAATGAAAACTTTAGTTAAATCGAGAGACTCAAACCAAATACTCATAAATCTCGAACTAATCTGAAAAAAAAAGGAAGGGTAAATATAAAATACTCAGTGAAGAGATCAATTATGTCTACTAAAACTTAAAGTTCTAACCTTATTAAAGCAATTTATCCTAACACACTAAACAAACATATACAACTCGTGTTTTTCAACAAGTTGTATCGAACATGTCGGTCCACCGTAGTAGCAGCAAACTCTACACATAACGACGCACCACCCTCTAGATGGTTCAAAGCACTTATTTAGGAGACCATGGTCCAGAGCTCGATTCTCCATAGCTCGTCAGTGTTTTTTGGGCTCAAACGTTTTCGTCGGCCCACTTAAGACCATCTATCTCTTTTCCGCAAGAATGCTGGCCCGTGGCCAAAGTTAAATTCCGCGTGACCACTTTTACAAAAACAGTTTTACAACATACATTAAATATTTCTTTTTTACTTTACTAACTCAAAATATTAATTACTCTCAACCATATTTTTATATCGAGAAAACGGTCAATTTAATACCAAACTTACGCGTTTTGCCGTTTTAAACTCAAACTTCTTCTCTCTCTCTCTTTAAAACGACAAACTTTGCGTTGACTACGCCTGATTAGTATCACTGTTAGTCAAAATTAGCTAACTTTAAACGTCGTTAGTTAAATTAAATGGATCATTTTGTCTTAACGAAACGCAGCATTTTGGCTTAATAAAACGCAGCATTTTGGCTTAATAAAACGCAGCGTTTTGGCATCAAAACAAAGTGAAATCCCTAATTTGACTTCTCTTCTCAAAATTCTCGAACCCCCTTCTGTGCTCTCTTATGTGCTCATTATTAATCCAAATCGAAATCTCTATTTCTTGAATCCGCTTCTCTTCTCTCTTTCTCGAATCCATTTCTCCCTTCTCAAATCAACGATGAGAATGAAGAAAGAAGCGATGCGATGTCCCATTAGCTACAATAATATGTATAAGGGATTGAGCAAAAATATAAATCTAAGCAAGGGTTTGAGTGGGGCTCATGAAGATTCGCGTAAGATGAATTCGAGTGAAGCGGTATATAAGGGAAAAGAGTCACCTGAAGACAAAATCGAGGCGGAAGAAGAAGCAGAGGATGACTGTGATGGAGGTGAAGAGTCTCGTGATGCCTTTGAAGAAGTGGTTCCAGTCAAAGAGAACGCATGTTAGGTATTGTCTTGTCACTTTGGTAACATTGCATCTAGGGAGAGTAGAGATGATGATAGCGAAGATAGTGATACAGAAGACGAAGTTTGGAGAGATGATTATATGCTTGAGATGAGTACTAGTGATTCCTCTGGTGATGAAGACGGTGATGAAAACCGGAATGGTCACAATTCAGACGATGATGATAGTGAGATTCTCAGACTTGGAAAACCATTTGGGTCTGCAGTAAATTTTATGAAGGCTTTGTTCAGTTATTCTCTGAAACAGGCTATGATGTGAAGCTTTACATTTCAACGACGAAGAGGTGTGGTGATATTTGCTCTGATAACGAGAAACTATGCAAATGGAGAATATATTGCTCTTACGAAAAGAGCAAACACAAGCTGCAAGTTAAAGTGTATGAAGATAAGCATATTTGTACATGTTCTGGGTACACAAAGCTACTTAAGAGTTCGAAAATTGCAGATTAATACACAGAGAGAATGCGTATTGAGCCCAAATTTACAGCGAAAGAAATGGTAGCAAAAATACTAAGGATTTACGGGCTTTGTGTGACTGAAGAACAATGTCGGAAAGCGAAGACTAGAGTGAACAAGGCAAAAAGAAAAGAACATAAATACCAATTTGCTCGAATATGGGATTACGAGGCTGAGATACTAAAGAGTAACCCGGGGAGTATAGATGACACTGAAACCATTCATGGTCCAACTCTAGGATGCTGAAAAAGGTTTCATAGAATGTATCTGTGTTTCACTGCTCAACAAAAATCTTGGAAGAGAGATTTCAGACCCGTTATAGAAGTTAATTGTACTTTCCTGAAGTGGGATATCAAAGGGCATTTGATAGCAGCAGTTGGGCGTGATGGTGATAACCAAATTGTGCATATTGCATGGGCACTCGTCGAGATTGAGAATTATGTAAATTGGGACTGGTTTATACATCACTCGAAGATTGATTTGGAGTCGGTGAAGGAAATAACTACGCAATAATATATGACAAACAGAAGGTACATTTTGCATCACAATCAGTCCCATTTTAACGTATCTAATATTTTTAACGTACAATTTTTTTCTGTTAAAGGGTTTAGTCAAAGCAGTCACTAATCAGCTGCTTGAAGCTGAGCACAAAATGTGTGCTAGACACATTCTAGGCCACTGGAAGTGAGACAATTGTGACATGGAGATGGAGAGACTGTACTAGAGAATTACAAAGAGTTATACAACAGGAGACTATGTCGAGAGTTTTGAGGCGTTGATGCAACGTAGCCAAGGAGCTTATGATGCTCTACTCAAACTGCATCCAGAAACATGGTGTCGAGCATTCTTCATGGAAGGAACTTGCTGCAACAACACCTTTAATAATCTACATGATTAATTTAATCGAACTATTCGAGAGGCTAGGACAAAACCATTGCTAGATTTGTTGGATGATATTAGGAGACAATGCATGGTGAGAACTTCTAAAAGGTCGTTTATGAGCCAGAAATTAGAGACTAGGTTCACAACGAGTACTCACAAACAGATTGATTTGGCCATAGAAAAGGCAAGGTATTGTGTCATATACATGTAAACTGGTGATATGCACGAGATTGATCTACATAATTGTTCTTATCGGGTGGATATGAGGCAGCGACGTTGTGGTTGTTTGAAGTGGCAGTTGAGTGGAATATCGTGTGAACATGTTGCAGCTATTATTATTGGCAAAAAAACTAAATGTGGAGGATTACGTTTCAGATTATTTTAGCACTTAGGTTTGGCAAGCTACATATGCCAATGGGATACAACTTGTGGAAGAAAAGAAGTTGTGGCCTAGGGTTAACCAATTACCAATTCTACCACCACCAAACAAATTAGGACAGGTTGGGAGACCAAGCAAGTATGCAAGGCGTAAAAGTCAGAATGGAGCTGCCACAAGTGCAGCTACCTCGAGGCTGACTCGGAAAAACCGAGTTATGACTTGCTCCAAGTGTAGAGAAGAAGGACACAATAAAAGCAGTTGCAATGTCATACTAGTTGAGCCTGCTGCTAAACGGCCATGAGGCCGTCCAAGAAAACATTCGGTTTGTACCATTTTAAGCTTTCTAAAAGCATTTTGGTGGTTGTTCTTTTTAAGCAATTCTTCTTAGTTTTGTTCATTGTAGATGGAAGGATATTCACAAGTAGGATGCTCACAAGAAGGGATCTCTTATGTTCGTGGATACCAAGTTTAGATGTTAATGTTATTTGGTTTCATGTTCAATTTGTCTTCAATATTAACTATTGTAATTTTCTGATCATCTTAAGACTTCTAGTTGTCATTTTAAAACTTTTGCAATGTTGTGTCTCTTTCATGTGTAAGACTTTTGTGAGATTGTTTTCACAATTTAAAACTTTTAGTTATCATTTTAAGACTTTCAATGTTGTGTATCTTTAAAAAATTTATAATTTAAACTTTTAGGTCAACATCCATTACATCAACAGAGTCTTAATATCTTCACATTTACGTCAACATTCATTCTTACCCACAATTGGATTACATCTTTGCCACTACAAACATAACCAATACAACCACAACCATTAAACGGAAATCCAAGCTTAGCACTTGATGATCCCATTATACTCCATGTAAACACGAAAATAGAATCAATTGATCGAAGCAATGTGGTATAAAGGGATTCGAGAAAGAGAAAAGAGAAGGGGATTCGAGAAAGAGAGAAAAGGACCCGAGAAAGAGAGCAGAGAAGGGTTCGCAAAAGAGAGAAAAGGATCCAAGAAAGAGAGCATAGAAGGGTTCGAGAAAGAGAAAGAAAAGAGATTTGAGAAGAGAAGTCGAATTAGGGATTTAGATTTTTTGATTTAGGGATTTCACTTCGTTTTGATGCCAAAATGATGCGTTTTATTAAGCGAAAACGCAGCGTTTCATTAAGAAAAAATGATCCTATTAATATACTATCGACATTTAACGTCGGC
>JAKUCM010004366.1:0-19785 GCA_023374145.1 Lepidium sativum | reverse complement strand
GAGAGAGAGAGCACAAATAATTGTAAGAAACTATACAAAAAGTCTTATCGTCCAAGAACAACCGTAGAAGTGATCTCATTAGAAGAGACAATATGTTGTTGGGTGGAATCAAGAGCAAAGTTGACATCAATTGAGTTTCTTCTAGTGGAAGTAAACGTTGGCTGTCTTGGAACAGGGAGCGTCGCTGTGTCACTCTCTAACATCAGCAAAACTGCAGCCATGTCCGGTCTCTCCGAAGCCGAATCCTGAACACACGACATTGCCACATGTATACATCTTAAGGCCTCACGTTTATTGCACGTGACCCTTATCTTTGAATCCACAAGCTCTTCTGATCTCCCATGAGCATATAGATACCAAGCCTACAATCATTTCAGTTTCCACCGTTGATTAAACCAATCAAATCAAAAAGTTGAATGAAAAGCGGTTAATACTGTTGTTATGTATTTACTCTGTTTTAGGGAAACTTACATAACCAATGAGGCTTCCATGTTCAGAAGATCGGAGACTTGTATTCCTCTTCCCACTTACGATCTCAAGCAACAATACACCAAAGCTGTAGACATCCGATTTTACCGAAAAAAGTCCCTCCATTGCGTATTCTGGAGACATATACCCACTGAATATGCAGAGAAAGTATAAGCAAATATGTCAATTACATTGGTTAATTTCTTTTTCATTTTTCTCTGGTTAAACTGTGTGTTTTACTTACTAAGTTCCAACAACGCGAACTGTGTTAGCTTCATTTTGGTTTCCACCAAAGATTCTCGCCATACCAAAGTCTGATATCTTTGGATTCATCTCTGCATCTAATAATACATTGCTAACCTTCAAATCTCTATGGATGATTCTCAATCTTGAATCTCTGTGAAGATAAAGCAATCCTCTCGCAATCCCTTCAATTATCGCAAACCGCAGTTTCCAGTCTACCAATGCTTGTCTAGTTTCATCTATACATTCAAAAGAAGAAGAATCGTTAGAAAGATATGACTTTATTCCTTTTTTCTTTCTTTTTTTGAGAAAAAACATACCGAATATGAAGAAGTCTAAGCTTTTGTTAGGCATATACTCGTATACAAGCATTTTCTCTTCGCCTTCAAAGCAACATCCAAGTAATCTCACAAGATTCCGATGTTGAAGCTTCGCTATGAGAATGATCTCATTCTTGAATTCATCAACTCCCTGTCCGGATTTACCAGACAATCGCTTCACAGCAATCTCTTGTCCATCTTCAAGAACACCCTGACCAAAAGAAACATATCTCAATCATCAACAAAAACATTACAAATCTGAAGCACAAAGACTCTCTCTAGAGATCGTTGTAATGAATCAACCTTGTAGACTGGTCCGAATCCACCTCTTCCGAGCTCATTCTCCTTGGAGAAATCTTTAGTAGCTGCTACTATAGCTTTCAGGCAAAAGACAGGTAACTCTGATGTGTTAACCGCTTTTCCTTCAATCATTATGTCAACTGATCCTGTAAAAGCCGCAGTGGTGTCTTTGCTCTTGGTCATATCAGCAACAACAACCGATATATCAGTGTCCTTACTACAATATGCTCCTGAAAAATCTGCATATATTATAATAAAGGAATACGAAAACAAAAAATCTTATTATTAGGAATCTGAGAAGTAGAGAAAGAATGAATTTTAGTACCTTTCTTTCTCTTGCATCTCCATAACAGCAGAGCAAAGATTCCCAACAAAACCACACCAACGAGAACTGCAACAGTCACCACAATCTTGGATTTCGTTTTCTCCCCTATCTAGGAATCAGCAAGCCGGATATGAAGCGAGGATCCACCAGCTTCAAACTGCTGTAAATCGACTAAATCTTGGTTCCAAGTCATACAACCAATGCCATTAACAAACGTAAAAGCACTGCAAGAACAATTCCTCAGACATCTATCTTTGCAGTCATCAGGATCAACAAGACTATGTTCAGGAGTTTCGAAATCCGGCAACTTCACAGATCTAAGCGTCAAGAACTCATCCTCTCCTCTTACAACTTCAACACTAGTGTTCATCTCACACTTGAATGGCGTTCTCCTTTTACAACCTCTACTCCAATTCCCTAAAGAAACAGGCTCATAACCTTGAACACAGCTACAGATTCCATTAGATCCCTTCTTATCACAAATACCAAAATTTCCACAACGATTATACTTATCGCACTCACTATCCGGTTCAGACTGAAACTTAGTCCACTGCTTCAGAGTCTCATTCCATCGCAATTCCTCTTCAGTCCCATTAGGAAGAACCTTAAACCTAAGCAACATAGATGGATCCGAAGGAACATACGTGAAATACACGCTACCTGTTTCATCTGGAGGAGATGAAAGCTTAAACCCATAAAGGTAATTCGTCAGCACAGACATAAATGGAATACCCGTAAACATGGCAGAGTTCCATTGCCCACTTCTCCATATCCTCGTCTTGTTTCTTTCCCAAAGCACAATCTCTGGTGCTCCAGAAGGATCAACTCCTAATATGTAATTACCAAGTGATGGATCGTTCTCAGATTTCCATGAGACAAAAGCAAGATTATTTCCTGTTTGAGGATTCACACGTACTCTCATCTGAGGCAAAAAAGTATCAGTGGGGTGATCAAAACTCTCCCAAATGTTTCTCTCTGTGTCGATTTCAGACAATACAAAGTTCCCAGTATCGTGTATAGATCCGATTATGTTGTTGTTGTTAGTGGTCGTGTTTGAAGACCAGACTGTGATGTTTTTACCATCTAATAACACGAGACTCCCATCGTTGCTTATCATAAGCACTCCTAATTCATCTGAAATCGGATTTGCTCTGTTTGCTACCCAAACTACAGCTTTATCCTCGATGTTCCCATACCAAATCCCTAGATAACGAAACGTTGAGCTTCCGGGACTGAAGAATCCGAGCTCGAATATCTTTAGTGGAGAGACTAAAGGTTTGTTATTGATACCGTCTCTAAGAAACTCCCCTCTTCTGATCGTATCAGCAGCTATGGAAGATAATGTTGTAATATTTAATGTTGAAATATATTGTTATATTGTTACTTGTTTCCAAATCTGTAGATATGTCAACACCAGTTATGTATGCCATGAAATTGTCAATCATATTGGTTGTTTTTGTATCCTCTATGTCATGGTATGTTAGGAAGTAATGAAAATTATGTGTCAAGGTGGTCCATGATATAGATGTTCTGTTTGTTTTGGAAATGAATTTGTATAACTATATTACTCTGTTGTGTGAGTGGTCTTTTGATGTTGAAATAAGTTTCACTTCGCATATGAATGTTAGGAAGACAACCTTCAAATGAAAAAGAATATCTGAGAGGAAGCGGATTTGGTGTGAATGGTTTTTGTGATTTTGATGATGATCTCTTAGTTTTTTTTTTTTATATATATATATATATATATATATATATATATACTTCTTAAATGTATTATTTACAATTTTAGTTTAATATGTTGTTGAGTGATGTATACATTTGAAAAATAGAGAAATCAAAATTTGCTCAATAAGAAGCAATACTCGTTTATTTAGGGTAACATACGAATGAAGATGATAAATTTAATTCGAAAGATTTATGTAAATTCATGTAAATTTTATTATTATAATTGTAGTTTGTTCTTGTAGAATCTATGTAAATGGGAGCTATTGAATTGAAAAATATGTCTTATTTTTTATCTTTTTGGACCGAGGAGCCTCTATTTACAACCATAGTGTATACAATAAAATGTTTATTTAATACCACTTGTATTAAATAGGGCTTGAACTTTGGGGTTTTAGGATTTGTAAATTAACAACTACCATTGGTGTGGTAAAAAATTTGTAGAACTCAAAATTTTCTTTTTTAAATTGTTTTAGAGTTTGAAAATAATATTTACCAATATCAAATGAATAGAGATAGCAAATGGCATTTAACCTAGTGGCAGGCGGTAAGTCCACTTAAGGCAGCGCATTTGCATAACCCGGGATCGAGTCCCCATGCCAACATTATGTAGGAATTTGGCTATTGGGCTGGCCAGTTGTGATCCAATATAATCTGTCGTTGACAAAAAAAAATGAATAGAGATAAAGAGCAGCAGTAGTGAATGTAGTTTAACTATGAAAGAAATTCCAAATTAGAAGAAATCATTGTGAAATGTAACTTTATTTGTTTTCTTTTGTTTTAAAGTAATTTGTAACTATGTTTTGCCATAAGTTACTTTCTATGTTTGAAGTTTTTGTAAATAATGATACTATTTATTTATTTTTATGATTTTAAATTGTGGTTGACGTAGTATATGCAACCAATTGTATATCTTCTACAAAATTCGGAAACGCAGATTTCGTCATAGGTTCAGCATGTTTAACATATGTAGTATACTATATAGAATTGTGAGCGTACTTTAAAATTGTTTGAAATTTATTTCGTGTAAATAATAGCAACCTCAATATTTCTTATTAGTAGCAGAGACATGTCTTTAGGTATTCTTGTACCCTTTATAAGCTCCTCCATTACTTAACAATTTCAACGATTTACTATGATTTCATCAATATTTTCAAACGCTTCCTTCTATGTCTTTTCATCTCTGAGGAAGTATTTTTGCCTTTTGCGCTTTCCCTCGCTAAGATCATAACTCCACCGTCGCCTTCTTCGTTTGGTCTTAATCTACACGTATCTTCATCCCGTACAAACGCTTTTGTTGTATCTGTAATTCTTACGGTTTGTTTGTAGGTTTCTCGGTTCACTCTATTTTCTCTCTCCATCGGTTACAATTTTATTTCCATCTACAAAATTGAGATCTTTTGATATTGTATCCTTAAATTTACTTAGAATACTATATAGAGTTTCATTACTGTCGGAATTCTTTGGGTCACCCTGCACTAACACCAATTATTTTACAATTGCAAGTATGAGTTCTTTAGTTTATAAGATGGAAATTACAATTCTTTTGTTTCAAAGAGTTTGCTTATCTTGGGTATTAGATTTAAATACTTTGCAGACTTGTGTTTCCATGAAATTTCATGTTGCCCCTCAATAGTTATGAAGGCTAAATCTAGGGTTATAAAATATATAGATTCTTGACCGTTCATCCTATTTGTAAAGTTATATTAGTTTCTTTAAAATTCTCTATGTTTGTGATTTTAATTCATAAATCATACTATCGTTTTATATTTTCAATTTCATTTTAATAGATTTTTTTGCTTTGCTTGTATTCATATATCAAATAATATATCTATTGTAACATAGTTGTTTAACAGTATAAAGATAATATAATAATTTTAATATAAAAATTTTCTGAAGCATCAATACAAAAAAATTGAATGACATGTCAATGTAAAAGTAATTCATTTATATGGTTAGAGAATAATAATATGCATCTACATTTTTGTTTAGTTATAATAACAAATCAATGTATATATATATACATATTATTTTTAACTCATATTCCATTAGCTAAAATAAAACGTGTAATTAAGATCTAGATTAGTTTCAAATATCATCATCAAACATTATCTTTTGTTAACAGTAATATCAAAAAAGTTCGATCTATTATTCAAATCCTATAAACCTCCAAATAATATTTAGAAGAAATAGATTTCAATGTACCTTGGAGTCCAAGAGGAGGAGTTTAATGCCCATTAGAATATTGCTCTTTTTGAAATTTCTAGCAATGACCTCTTCACTGCAGCATTGGCCGTCTATTTTATCAAGGATATCAAAAGTGAATGATTTGGAAGAGAGGACGGTAATTTGTGGTGTCATCTTTTGGTAAGTGGAGATGGAGGCGTTAATATGGTGGTTTGTTATCTCTCGAATCGTTTGGAAAACTGAGGCAATGGGCTAATATTTGTATACAAAAATGTAAATTTAATGTGAGATAGTGGGTTTTGGTGAATAAATTACAAAGTGAGGAGAATTTAATGTAATGTTAAGTTAATGTCTAATTTAAAAGCAAGTAATGTGATTAAGGGGGGAATATTAATCAACTATGAAATTGATCTCTCCGGTTTTTTTGAAAACGTTACTAATTTACTAATGCAAAGAGACATACAATATATTACACATTACTTCTAATCAATAGCATAGCCACAAAATTATTTAATTTAAATGACACATGACTATTCATTTATATTACACATGATTCATATATTAAATAGGCATTCTATATATTGGTATTTAAATCAAATATTTTATATATTGGTGTTTTGAATAACTATATAAAAGAGAAGAAGGATATAAAATAACTATTTTATATAAAATAGAATAAAAATGAATAAAATGTTTTATATAACATATTTGGCTTTTATAATAATTAGAGATTGTGTTGTTTCCAAACTGGACCGGGAAGTTTCCGGTCATGTAAAATCGAGTTGTAAAGAAGTTTCAGATGTAACTTAATTTAATGTGAGACATTTGAATGTCCATATTACAGCAAGTAATGTGATTAAGCAAATAATTGTTTTGAGTTTTTAAAAAAAAATATTTCTGATGTGACAACAATATAGTAGTTTGAAAAAGATGAGTTGGATGGCTTAAGAGGTCTCAAAACCTTCCTTTTATTATTAGACAACCTGCAAAATATGAGTTTGGAGGATGACCTAATTATTTTGATTTTTTTAGACTGTTTTACATCTAAAGATTTTGGACGGTGGCAGTTTTTAGAAATAAATACATGAGCTAATATAAACCAATTCTATTTTATTTTTATGTGAATAAAATAATTCTTTGCACTCAAGGATCATTTAGACCTCTTTAACTCTTTCTTAATCCATTAACATAGTAACGAAGGATAAATAAATATGTTTTGTATTCTAATTTTTAAATTACAAGTATAAGAATTTTACTTCTTTGAATATCCTTTTTATATCTAGAATGGACTACTTGTCTACTTCTGACGTCTATGAGTCCATGCTTGAGATATATTTTCCTATATAAATTGTATATTCTTTTAAATGGTGATTGCTTCCCTGTAATCCAATTATATATCCAAAAAAATATTTAATTATTTTGGTATGAAGTTATAATATTTTTATGGATGCAACTATATCTCAAGTGGATGCACTGGCAAGTAACAACAAAGCAATATAATGATACAATACAGTGCCTGATCCATCACTTCGAGATTTCCACGTCCGTTGCTTATGTCTTCTCCTTTTCTTCCTCATTCCTCTTTCTATTTGTCACGTTTCGTTGATTTATTCAACCATTTTATGTCCATCACTTATTTTATGTCCATTTTAAATATTCATATTTTATGTTCATATTTGTTTTAATTGTTTTAAAATAAGAAGAACTTAAGTTTATTTGTTTTAAGAATTGGTTCATTGTATAACATATTAAAATGTTATTCTTGTAATTTAAAGATATTAAACGGAAGACATTAAAGTAGAATTAATTCATATAATATGATAAGTCAAAAGTTATACACATTGTAATATAATTTATGAATGACATATATTATATCCTAGGAAGATAGAACCTTTCTCTTTAATTCTTTGCTTGTTGATCATCACCTCCATTGAAATGACATATACCGTAAGTAGTAAAAGCAAAAAATGAGCAAGAAATAAAATCAAAAACAAAAGAAACGGACTAAGACAAATGAATTGAAATAAGTGGGGAGGAAGAAGAGAGAAGAAAACAAGACAGAAAGAAAGAGAAAAAAAATGACCGTAATAACAAAAGAAAAAAGAAGGAAAATGAAATATAGAGAAGAGAAATTGGTATTTTGCAAAAGTTTGAGTGGATGTGCCATTTGGAACCATTAAAATCTCCCATTTTTCTCTTATATTTATGAAAAAATTAAGAAAAATAGCTTTTTTCAAACATAATCATGGAAAATTCCCTAGTCATGTTTTTCTTCACTATTATGTCCAGCATGATAATTCTGTCTCCTCCAATTAGACAAGTTTGTCCCTGCCCGTTGGCTCCCACCTTTTTCCCTTCATTTTATTTTTAGTTTTATTGTCAGAAGCCAACACTTTATTCTTGGCCACCGTCCATCCTCTCCTACTTGTAATTCCAGACATGGACAAAATATTCTAACAGCTCCTATTCACATATTTCTACTATTTTCGTATTACAGCATATATCTTGCATATATATTATATATATATTCAATGAACTATGTATAAATTCCTATCAATATGCATGGACGTGGACATTGTTTCAACATATATTTTGACCATGTATAAATGAAACAGCTACATATAAGGTCGTGTCTCTTCCTTTTCTATATGTACACTTATCCAAAAAAATCATGTAGCTATTAATCTGGAAATATTTATTATAATGTAAATGAACTATGTATAATGGACATATTCATATTAATGACAATGAACTACGTAAACATGGACTAATACCATTTCAAAATTCTGGACATGGACATATGTCTCATCAGTCCACGTTCAACCAATTTAAATAGTCACATATCTATTGTTATGATACTGAAATCTATGGACATGGACATATACAATTTCATTTAATGGATATAATATATAAAATGGACATGGACATGTCTATTCTTGTCCAGTGTCATTGTTAACTTATTATGATTGAGTCACCAAGATATAGATCTTTTCATTTTGGTAAAAGAGAAATAATGAATATTTGAGACTTAGATCAGGATCATATGGATTCACATATAAGGTCTTCGGATTCGGTACAGAAACCAAAGCTAAGTGATTAAGTGGCATCTTTACACCTCCCGTTTCAACAGTCATATGATTAAGCATTCATGCAAAAGGACTAAGATAAAGACATGTTTTATCTAAACAAGAAAGAAACATCTTCATTTTAATGACCTAGTGCTGCTCTTCCAGTTCTTAATTTGGTTAAATTCTAAGATAATGCATCAATGGCTGCCTCCATTTGAGAAGAAGTTGCTGCTTTTACAGTAGGCGCTATATATGGAGCTGACTCGACCATCCCCGATCTTGAATAGTCCTCTGGAGAAGAATAAAAAGAAGACAAAATTTCTCAATCATACAATTACAAAAACCTTTCATAGTAACCACTACAAGTATACTTATCATTTTTACTTGTAAATTCTATCAAAATCAAATCGTTATTTGACTCAGCAATTTGACCAAGAAAATAAATAATAAACCTACTTGATTTTTTTCCTTTTGCGAATCCTTGACGAGACTCTCTGATGAAATCGGGCATTGACAAATTGGAGGGCAATGTCATCAAATTAGGTGAAAAGAGGGACTTGAGCAAGAAATTGCGAGATTGAACAACAATGGAGCTTCTTCTAAGAAACCAAATCGCATTCCGACTCGATAGAGCTCGTCTCGCGGTCATGGTCATCCCAAAAGACTTCAACAATCTTCTTCGGCTCAGATTCAAAAAAGACAAAACCTTTATTGATTGGATTTGGTGTATAGATTCAATATGAGGTAAACTCCAAGAAGATAGTAGAAGAAGCTAAAACCCTCGAGCCGAAATAAGTTATCAAGGGTAATTCCTGAACAAAGAAGAAGCTATTTCTGTATTTTCATTACTCCACTCGCTTTTCTATTCTCATGCCCGTTTTTCCCGGTTTCCACGATCAACTCTGACCAAACCCTTCTAACACTTTTTACTTCAGGGCAAAAGCGTCTTTCCCTTACTTACTGATTGTTTGGTGGTAACATGCTTTTGGGCTCAGAGCATTATTCATAATAACGTTTCAATCCATGTCACATTTCATGATATTCTCTATATTTATGTACACTAGAGATAATTGCTACGCCCGGTTCTTATACTATATATGCATCTATATATTTAGTTGTTTAGATTTCTGCCATAATATTATTTCTGTTTACAAATGAATTTTATGTTATATATATATATATATATATCGTACAAGTATACTATATATATATATATGTTAGACTATATATATTTGTATTCTAAAATTCATATCATAACATGTAAAAAAAATATTTTTCATATATTTTGATAAATACCTTGAAGTATTCAACGAAGCATGCAACTGTGAAAAATCACACCATGTATTTTTAGTTGTGCAAAAAATAAGGAAAAATATACCTATTGAAGTATTTTTAGTTGTGAAACAAAGTATTTTTTAGATGCTTGTTGCGTTCGGCCACTACTTTGGATTTCTTTCTGACACTTTCCTTATTTCATTTGCACTTGAAATATTTTAAACTGTATTTCTTTAAGTGGTGTTTGCTTCCCTATAATCCAATTATGTACCCAAAAAAAGACTTTGATTCTTTTTGCATGATTACTTTTAGTATCGATACGGCCAAAGCCCTAGTGACAACAAAGCAATATAATGATATAATGCCAGATCCATTTTGAACTTTGCAGTACATTATTGAAAAATTTAGTGGATTAGTTGGAATTAGATGAACGTGAAAATTTACGAAAAATATAATCTTAGAAAAAGAATGTGTCTACTAGGCTTAAACTACCACTTAAATACACCCTTTTCAATATAAAAGAGTTCTCCAACGAAAGTACATTTAGTCCGGGTTAAATATGACTTGAGAACTTTGGTTACCAAAATCTGATCTTAGAGAACTATAAAGTTTGATGTGATAGAATTTGAAGTTTAATTAGATTATACAAAATTGATCTAACTGTTGAAATGAATGCGAGTGGTTTATTTAGTTGAGAAATAAACACTTATATCAAAGAAAGAAAGAAAAAGGAAGCTCCATAAACTACATACAAAAACTCATCAAAAACATATACAGAGTAAGCTCCATAACGAGCAGACGGCTCAGAGATAGAGACATCATTCACCGATAATAATAACGGTTCCGTCGAAGAAGAAGAAACACTGTCTAACACAAACGCAGGCCTTGAAGGCATTGGAAGAGTATAGGAATAGCTATTGAGCATAAGAACAACCGAAGCCATTGTTGGTCTACTTGGTGAACTCTCTTGAACACATGAAAGACCAATGTGTATGCATCTCAGGATATCGTTCCTTGAACCTGTGGTTAAACTCGAATCAATCACGCTTAGTATAGTGTCTTCTCTCCAGCTTCTCCATACCTAAGAAACAAAGAGAATCCAGAGATTCAATTAACACTATGAATCAAGCTGAAACCTTAATTATCGGTTACCCAACTAAGGAGATCTTCTGCATTTTCTTCACCATTAGATCGACCATGGTTGATTCTCTTACCTGTAATGATCTCAATGACTCATACACCAAAGCTAAACACGTCTGTTTTTACTGAGAACTGTCCATGCATTGCGTATTCCGGAGCCATGCAACAGCTACAAGATGAAATGAAATAACCTGTTTATGCCGGTGTTTCTTTAAATTTTGACAAGTATACGATGAATTTACTTATTAAGTTCCTGCAATTCTGCTTGTGAATTTATCTGTTGATGTTTGGTCTGTGTCAAAGAGTTTGGCTAATCCAACATCTGCGATTTTCGGATTCATTTCTTGGTCTAAAATAATGTTGCTAGCTTTAAGATCACGATGAATAATCCGGAAAAAAAGAGTCTTCATGAAGATATAAGAAGACCTCCAGCCACTCCTCCAATCATTTTATATCGCATTTCCCAATCCAAAAGTTGACGCTTCTCATGATCTGCAACAGCGCAAAGATCAAAACAGAGAAGAAACAAAATGATGGTGGGATCATATGGAGCAAATTTCTAAAGAAGATTACTGAAGATAAAATTGTCAAGACTAGCGTTTTTGATGAACTCATACACTAAGAGTCTCTCTTGTCCTTGTATGCAGTAACCTATAAGCCTAAGCAAGTTCCTATGTTGAAGCTTTGCAAGTAATAAAATTTCGTTTTTGAATTCAAGGTCTCCTTGTCCAGAAGTATCTGATAATCTCTTCACAGCTATTTCTTGCCCATTAGAGAGCACACCCTGAGACATGCATAATCTTAACAAATTAAACTTAGTATTAAGAAGTTTGCTCACAAAACCTACCTTATAAACTGAACCAAACCCACCACGTCCAAGTTCGTTTTGTCGAGAGAAGTTATGTGTTGCTGCCTGTAGAGTTCCAAAGTCAACTACCAACGAATCTGAGAACTCATCTTCTGCATTTGATCCTAACGAAGACGGTTTCCCAAGAACAGTAGTTCTCAGTTTAATAACTTTGGTAACAAGATAAGGATAACAAGAATAAGAGCATTGCATTACCTTTGAATCTACCTCTAGAGTTGTTCTTCTTCCACCTCCATACCAAGCCTAAGCAAATTGCAAATAACACAACAACTATCGGGACGATTATGGCGATAATGATTTTTGATCCACCTTTGCCCTTTCCTGCAAGAAAACATGTTCTTAATCTTTCATAAAACTATTTTCAGGTACAATATATGCAGCAGAACAAAAAAGAGATACAAACAATCATTTCTAAGTACCTGCTCTCTCAGGTCTTGCAGCTGATGTTGGTGAGTCAGGAGGTGGAATTGCAGGTGGATCAGCCTCTAGGTCAGCATCAAACTCATAGAATCGCTCTGTCTCAAACCTGAAGCTACAACTAGGACTAAACCACCTAAGACCAATCTGACCATCACAACAACGTGGATCCGTTCAAACCCAGCAACTAGACAGTCATTACAATCCTGTTCAGACAAATCCGGCGTACAATGTGCACTTCCAAAGAACTGTGGGAACCCAGCCACTCCTAAACCGCTCCCTTGAGCGTATTTCCTGTTCGGCCCACCAGCCGCAGCAGAGTCTTTGAGTCTGTCCAATAGTTGTAGCTGCAGACGGTCAAACTCATCTCTGTTTGTTGATATATTTGTACCGGCAATAAAAATCTTAGTTGGAGTCATCTCTTTTATTCCATACACAGTTGTGTTCGAGTAACGAAACATACAATGCGTGTACCACACAAGAGCTTGTTTTGATTATGGACATGCTCAGTGAGGTTTTGATATGCCGTGGAAGGTTTATACACGGAGGAAGAAGGCGCTTGCTCAGGAACATTGATGAAGTCAATATAATATGACGTGTCTAATTGGACGGTCATGATGTTGGTTGAGTAGTGTCGTTTGTAATTAGTAGAGAAGGAAGTTTCATCATCGAAGCTTTGTGTAAACATTCGGTTGCGATACAATTTTGAGAGTAAATACATACAATTTCTTCAAGATATCGGATCTTTCCCTTAACAATTGGTGCAGTCTCTGAGCCGACTTCAAAGACTTCGATGACTCGACTATCAGAATTATCGGCTTCAGCCGAAACCGTTGCGCAATTTGAGGCTCAAGACATCCAATTTGGTCAGCTTGATGAGTGGTTAGGAAAAGTGGAAATTGGATTGCAAGACTCGAAGAAATTGGCGGAGGAGCACCACAATTCGCTGAGCGATCGCATCGACACTATTCTTCAGCTCATGAGTTCATTAGCGCCGGCGTCGCAACAGCCTCCGTCGTCAGGCCTTGGTGGTTCGCAATCCCCCGCTCAATCGCAAGAACACGTGATAGCAATACAACAGGTCAATTCGCCTACCCTGATTCGTGAATCTCAAGATATAGGGTCTTCGGTGTTAGCTGCGTCTCTCTCCACTCGGGGGACTTGTTTGAAGAAAATTGATCTTCCGGTCTTCGATGGGTCAGATGCTCATACTTGGCTGAGTTTATTAGAGCGCTTCTTTCAACTCGGTATGTACTCGGACCATGAAAAATTTCAATTGGTGTCTTTAGGATTGACAGGAAATGTTTTAAGTTGGTATGATTGGGAGATTAGTCATCCTTTCAAGGATTGGGAAGATTTCAGATCTCGTTTCCTTCTGCGCTTTGGTCGTAGTAACAATGTATTGCCGGTGGACAGACTCCACAATTTGGTTCAACAGGACTCAATCGAGGATTATGTTGAAGAATTTCAACGCTTACCAGCTACAATGACAAACCTTACAGAGAAGCACAAGATCGCCATCTTCAAAAAGGGTTTAAAACCGGAATTGCAAACTCTTTTACAGCTGTTGAAACCTCCATCGCTTTCAGAGATGGTTAGCTTGGTATTGCATATGGCACCTGATGTGATGGCCAAAATCATAGGGGATGCTTTGCAAAAGGATATCAAACAGCGTCACCACAGAGCTGGACTACAGATCGTCCACAAAAGCCTTCCATCACTCCTTTTGTAGGGGACTCAACATCGTCATGTGGGTTGGCTGGGAGCTCTACCAGACACCGCAGACGCGGACACTTATCGCCAGCAGAATATGAGGAGAAGAGAAAAAATAAACTTTGTTTCCGTCGTGACGAACCTTGGATGCATAGTCACAAATGCCCTCAAAGTGAGCCGCATGTAATGTTACTTCTCCATGACTGTGAGATTTTATTGTCAGACATGACAGCTGAAGATAGTCCCAAGGAAGACATAGTCTTTCAACCACAATGTTGCAAATTGTCGTTGGCCGCATTTTTGGGTGAAGACACTCCTCACACAATGCGGTGTGCGTGGTCTGATTGGCTCGATAGAGGTAATCGTTCTCTTAGATAGTGGGGCTAGTCATAATTTTATCTCCCCAGCTGTTGCTAATGCCTTGAAATTGAGCTATCACTTATTGTCTAGATGTGAAGTCTCTTTAGGAATTGGGTTAAAGGTACATTGCAATGGTTTATGTACGGGAGTACAGTTTTCTGTGGCTAATGCTTTGTCTGAAGCAGACTTTATCTCATTGGAACTAGAGGCTGTTGACCTCATCTTAGGTATGCAATGACATCGCACATTGGGTAGATGTGAGAGTGATTTTGATGAGCAGATGCTCTCGTTTCAGCATAAGGGACAGAGGGTCACATTGTTTGGTGATTCGGCTTTACATGAGTCAGGAATTCCATACAGCAAACGGTGAGTTGCACCTGATGCTTTTTTCCGACAAGACATAGCTGTTTCCTTAGCAGCTTTTTCCCAAGTAGTCTCTTCCCCTTTACCTCAGATTATTCAGATGCTGTTAACTACCTTTGCTATGAATTTTTGGGAACCACATGGACTGCCACCAGTTCATGGTCATGAACATGCTATAACTCTCACACCGGGAACTACAGCAGTATCAATCCGACCTTACCGGAACCCACATGCGCAGAAGGAAGAAATGGGTCACTAAGTACAAGGCATGCTGGAACACGGGATTATCCTACCTAGCCATAGCTCCTTCTCAAGTTCGGTTCTACTTGTACCGAAGAAGGATAAATGTTGACCTTTGTGTGTCGATTACCGAGCACTCAACCGAGCAACAATCCCAGATAAGTTTCCAATCCCAGCTATTGACTAATTGCTTGATGAACTAAAAAGCGCTTGTGTTTTTTCGAAACTGGAGTTACGTTCTGGTTACCACCAAATCAGAATGCGTAATACTCACATTGCTAAAACGGCTTTCCGCACTTTTGATGGCCACTATGAATTTCAAGTAATGCCATTTGGCTTAACAAACGCACCAGCCACGTTTCAACGCCTAATGAATGAGGTGTTTCATCCATTTCTCCAAAAATTTGTGCTCATTTTTTTCGATGATATTATGATCTACAGTAGGTCATTATCGGAACATATTGATCATCTCACTCAAGTGTTTCAGGTTCTCCAACAACGGCAGTTGTTCACCAACCAGAAAAATGTATGTTTGTACAGGACATAATGATTACTTGGGCCATATACTCTCAGCTGAGGGTGTCTCTACGGACCCTAGTAAGAATGAAGAGATGGTTAAATGGCCAACACTTCGTACGATCAAGGTGCTGCGGAGTTTTTTGGGACTCACGGGGTATTACCGCCATTTTGTGCGCAACTATGGCAGTATAGCTCAGCCATTAACATCGTTGCTGAAGAAAGATAAGTTCGCTTCGTCGGAGCAGGCACAAGATGCGTTCGATGCGCTGAAATAGGCGATGTTGGCAGCTCTGGCTTAGCCTTGCCGGACTTTACGCAGTCATTTATCATGGAAACCGATGCTTCAGGTGTGGAGTGAGAGCCGTTTTGATGCAGGCGAACAACCCAATAGCCTATTTCAGTCATGATTTCACAGAGCGGGAACAACGCAAACCGATTTATGAGAGGGAATTGATGGTGATTGTATTGGCCGTGATTAAGTGGAAACATTACCTCTTTGGTCGACGTGTTATAGTCCGTACTGACCAGAAAAGCCTTAAATTCCTCCTTGATCAGAGGGAAGTATCAATGGAGTATCAATTCTGGTTAACTAAGCTGCTAGTATACGATTTCTCTATAGAATATAAGCCAGGGATCGAGAACAAAGCGGCATATGGGTTATCGCGATGTATGTCGGGTTGTGACAGGATTGAGTCTATTACATTGCAAGCTCTTACCGTTCCGAGTTCCTTGGATTTGCAGGAACTCTTTCAGGAGTTGGATTCTTGTGAGGAGATTCAGAACTTGAAAACACATTTACTATTGGGACATCTTTTTGCGGGACTTTACACTCTTAAACAGGGACGCGTTAATACAGGAATCGTCTTCTCATTCCCAGCACATCCTCATTCATTCCCTATTGTTGACATAATATCATGACTCGGTTTCATGTGGTCATGCAGGCGTTTTGAAGACACTTAAACGACTCCAATTGCAGTTTCACTGGAAGGTTATCAAGGTATCTATGAAGCGTTACATTAGTGAGTGTCAGGTTTGTCAGACTCATAAGTATCACACGTTGAGCCCTGCGGGTTTATTGCAGCCGCTTCCGATTCCAGACCAAGTGTGGTCCCATATAGCTATGGACATCATTGAAGGCTTGCCCACATCGATAAGCATGAATGTCATTATGGTTATTGTCGATCATTTGAGAAAGTGTGCCCATTTTCTTGCCCTCAAACATCCTTACATTGCGGTCGATATAGCTGCTCGGTTCACAAAATAGGTGGTAAGGTGATACAACGAGTTTTAACCCTATATCCTACTGCAAGTGCACAGCAAACGAAATAGTATTTAGGGATCGAATCCACGAAGAACCAAGTTACACTCTCAATTTCTATTGAATCGCAAGCTATATCAATCAAATGAAGGAAGTGAATTCTAACAACTTAAATGTGATTGTAATCAAATAATTAAAGTAATCGGATGTCGGGTATTCATTCGGGAGTTATAATTCTTGTCAGGGAAACTATTCAAGAACTACTATAATCTTATTCTCGGCTTGAACATAAATAAAGGTAAACCAACTCTCGTTGAATCTACCCTTCTACGAATAACCTAAAGGTCCTAACTCTCAATGGTTTCATATTACAGATAGGCTTTATCGTTTAGGTTCAATTACCCACAATCTAACCTAGCATCAACTCTCGTTGGTAGTGAAGGAATTGCTCTTCTAACCTAGTTCTAGTTCTTAACAATCTTCTGGAAAGTTAACAACCTAATATCATTGACTAGGTAATCAGGCTAATCTATGCATTAGATTCGAGTATTAGAAGGAGAATCATCTACTCATCAATCCTATTTGTTCCCCAACAGTGAATTCTAAAACCCTAGAATCCCTAGATCTGATCTAAGATCTACTCAGACATAGAACAATGAATAAAGCAAATCATGATGAACTGAAACTGAAATTGCAGTATGAAGAGATCTTCTCAAGTATGAAGAGATCTTCTTCCTAGCTTACAAACTCTTAAAACTCTGTAAAATTCGTCTTTAATATCCAAAAGACGGCTCTCAAATAAAAATAGGAAAAGAGTATTTATAGGGGCGAAAACAGGGTTGAAAATCGCGAAATTAGTTTTCTGCGAAAGGCTAGGATCAATCGAGCATTAGGCGATCGATCGATCTCTTGGATGATGAGTCGATCTTCTCAGAAACCAAGTCGTTCTTCAGATTGTGCGCATAATCCTTTGAGATGACTGATCGATCGATCCTTGGTAGATCGATCGGTCCTTCCTTTCGTGGAGAATGACAGAAAATGCTTCAAACCTCTCCAAAGTCCACCTTCAAACATGATTCCAGCTCTGAACGTTTTTGACCTGAAATCTCAATAAAACATAGACAAATTTCCCAAATATAACTGTAATAATGAGCTCAAAACCAAAAAAATATGAGGAATATCATAAGGCTGCGTGGCTTTCCGGTCTCCAATGTTTCTGACAGAGATAAGACGTTCCAGAGCAGTTTCTGGAAGAAATGCCATCATTTGGCCAACACTAAGCTGCGTTTTACTACGACCTATCACCCAAAATCTGATGGCCAATCGGAGGTGGTTAACAGGACGTTAGAAACATACATCCACTGTTTCACATCATCACATCCGAAACGTTGGTGTGCGTACTTGCATTGGGCGAAGTTATGGTACAACTCCTCCTATCACACAGCATTACGAGCCACTCCGTTTAAGATAGTTTACGGATGTGAGGCACCAGCCATTCTTCCCTATGAACACGGGTCAACGACAAATTTCAAACTAGAGACAACCTTGAAAGAACGTGACTTGATGTTACAAGAGGTGAAGCACCACCTTATGTGGGCACATGAGGTTATGAAGACTGCGGCAGACAAATATCGTTGTGATGTGGATTTTAAGATAGGTGACAGAGTCTACCTACAGACAGCATTCAATGTTGAAGTGTACCAACCATAAGCTCTTTGCGCGCTTTTATGGGCCATTTGAGGTAATGGAACGGATTGGTAAAGTTCCTTACCGCTTAGCTCTTCCCCCGGATTCCAGAATACATCCCGTATTCCACATATCCCTCCTTAAGTCGGTGCTCGGCAACACTCATAACATCAATCCATTACCGGATTCGTTAAATGGTGCTGCATAGTTGGTTCCATGCCCACATGATCTATTGGATACTCGTTATAATGATGATAGAAAGTTGGAAGTGTTGGTGGCCTGGAAGGGATTTCCCACACACGAAAGCAGCTGGCTATTGATGCGAGAATTTACGAACCTTTTTCAGATTTCCCGCTTGAGGACAAGCTTGTTTCGAAGGGGCAGGTAGTTGATATACCTTGGAACGTTTATACTCGGAGGAAGAAGGCGCTTGCTCAGGAACCATTGATGAAGTCAACGTAATATGACGTGTCTAATTGGACGGTCATAGATCATATGGAGCAAATAATAGTCAAGACTAGCGTTCTTATGAACTCATATACTAGGAGTCTTTCTTGTTCTTGTATGCAGTAACCTATAGGCCTAACCAAGTTCCTATGTTGAAACTTTGCCAGTAGTAGAATTTCATTCTTAAATTTAATGTCTCCTTGTCGAGAAGTGCCTGATAATCTCTTCACAACGATTTCTTGCCCATCAGAAAACACACCCTGAGAGATGCATAATTGCAAGTTTATAGATCTATCAAGACAAATTAAACTTACCTTTAAGAAGTTTTCTCACGAAAACCTACCCACGAAAACCTACCTTATAAACAGAACCAAACCCAACACGTCCAAGTTCGTTTTCTGGTGAAAAGTTATGAGTTGCTGTCTGTAAAGTTTCGAAGTCAACTATCAATGAATTTGAGAACTCATCCTCTGCATTCGATTCTAACAAAGGCAGATTCCCAAGAACAACAGTACTCAGTATTAATAACTGTTAGAATAAAGTCCATCTCATGTATAGAACAGAGGCCATTACTTGTTGCCAAAGACTTAGTTTCCTTTTCTTTTCTCTAGGGCTATGATAAGACTTCCTCGCCGAAGCTGGTGGAAACCTACGGACAGGTGTTACGCGTTACTCAAAGCGAAGGTATAACGTATAAGACCTGTTCTTCTTCCTCCTCCAGACCAAGCCTAGGCAAATTGCAAATAACGCAACAACTATTGGGGACGATTATCACAATAGTGATTTTTGATCCACCTTTTCCCTTTCCTGCAAGAAGACATTTTCTTAAATCTCTCATAAAATCATATGCAGCGAAGGACAATGTA
>JAKUCM010004365.1:0-20171 GCA_023374145.1 Lepidium sativum | reverse complement strand
GAGAGAGAGAGTAAGCTGAAGTGTGTTGCCTATAGCTTTCTTCACTTAAAATATATAAATATAATTGTTAATAACATGTTTAGCAGATAAAAATAGCGTTAACGGTTACCAACATGTTTAGCGGGTGAACATAATGTTAACAATTACTGTTAGGCCTAATTACTGTGTTTTGGCCTAGGAAGCTCATTCTTGTGTTTCGGTCGGGGGTTTTTTGGTATAGACATACTCTGCATGTGTGTTCATGTTTCCCTTCTATAGGAATGTGGATCAAGTAGGACACTTACGGGATGCCTTATGAATAGAGTAAGCAAAAATCATGCAAAAAAACAAGGGGGACTGAGAAAGAGATTGGTAATAGAAACATACATGATGCTTCAAAAATGCAAGTGTGGGGTTCGCGCGGCCCGCACCCTTTGGGACCTTAATATTGGAGGAGCATGACATATTTTTGGTGGCGGCAGCGTGAAAAGAAAATGTTAGTGTGTATTGAAAATGTTTACTGTAAAGAAAATATTTATATGCTAAAGAATTGTTCCCTTCCGAGTGATGTTAGTCGCTTTCATGGAGCTCTGATTTGGTGAACTGATGTTTCAGTGGTGACTGGAAATCGTTAACTAAAAAGTTAGAGAAAAATAATGAAATTTATGTAAACATGATATTTATCTGTAAAAAATGGGGTTTGTGCCTAATGTTCCTCATATTTTGTCGGTTTTGAGCTCATTATTACAGTTATATTTGGGAAATTCGTCTATGTTTTATTGAGATTTAAGGTAAAAAACGTTGAAAGTTGAAATCATGTTTGAAGGTGGACTTTGGAGAGGTTTGAAACATTTTCCGCCATTTTCCACGAGAGGAAGGACCGATCGATCTACCAAGGATCGATTGATCAATGATCAGTAAGGATTATGCGCACAATCCGAAGAATGACTTGATTTTTGAGAAGATCGATCGATCATCCAAAGATCGATCGATCAAAGGCTTTTCGTAGAAACCTAATTTCGCGATTTTCAGCTCTTGTTTTGGACCCTATAAATACTCTTTTTCCTATTTTTATTGGAGAGCCATTTTTGAGTTGTGAGAGACGAATTTTATAGAGTCTTATGAGTTTGTAAGTTAGGAAGAAGATCTTTTCATACTTGAGAAGAATTTCTAAATCCTCTTTATCTTTGTTTATGCAATTTCAGTTTCAGTTCATCATGATTTGCTTTATTCATTGTTCTATGTCTGAGTAGATCTTAAATCGGATCTAGGGATTCTAGGGTTTTAGAATTCACTATTGGGGAACAAATAGGATTGATGAGTAGATGATTCTCCTTCTAATATTCGAATTTAATGCATAAATTAGCCTGATCACCTAGTCAATGATTTTAGGTTGTTAACTTTCCAGAAGATTGTTAAAACTAAAACTAGGTTAGAAGAGCAATTCCTTCACTACAAACGAGAGTTGATGCTAGGTTGGATTGTGGGTAATTAAACCTAAACGATAAAGCATATCTGTAATCTGAAACCAACGAGAGTTAGGACCTTTAGGTTATTAATTGAGGGGTAGATTCAACGAGAGTTGGTTTACCTTTATTTATGTTCAAGCCGAGATTAAGATAAGAGTAGTTCTTAAATAGTTTTCCTGACAAGAATTCTAACTCCCGAATGAACACTCGACATCCGATTATTTTAATTATTTGATTACAATCACATTAAAGTTGTTAGAATTCACTTCCTTCATTCGATTGATATAGCTTGTGATTCAATAGAAATTGAGAGTGTAACTTGGTTCTTCGTGGATTCGATCCCTAAATACTATTTTGTTTGTTGTGCACTTGCAGTAGGATATAGGGTTAAAACTCGTAGTATCAGTGCCTTCAAATAGGGAATATAAACGAGAGGTTCCTTAGAAACCTCTTGTGTGAGGGGGGGGGGGGGGGGGTGATGTGTCTGCATTTTACCACATTTTAGGGCCATAGCATATTTTGCATTCATACTTGCATTATTATCATTGTTTTAGGTTCTTTTAAGCATAATTTGCATTCTTAGTGTTGGGCATTGCATACATTGCATAAAAGGTATTTTTAGGCACTTTTTGGAGCTTATCATGGAGTATTTCGGACTACAAGAAGACCAATGAGGAATCGTCTGGCCTAAAATTGAAGTTCAAGATGTGAACTAGAAGATTTGACACTCGAGTCTGACACTCGAGCATGACACTCGACCATCACTTGGTCGAGTGGATTTGCAGACCAGAACTAAGACTTTGACGAAGATTGACTTCTTGGGCTTCTTTGCGGAAAGGCCCATCAATACCTATTTGTGCAAGCCCAACAACTATTTTAGGCTTTTTCTATTTTCTTTTCTTAAGGAAATTTCATTTTTAAAGGAATTTCCCATTTTTCTTTCGAAGGAATTTTCCCTTTTTCTCTTTAAGTATTGTTCATTTTTCTTTAAGATTTTTGATCTATAAATTGTACTAGAATTTCCAGTTTTAATATACAATCTTTTCTAGCAAAAATCTCGAGTTCTCTCTTAATAGCAATTTACGATTTTCAGTCTTAAGTTTATGCAATTGATTTTCGATTTTGAGTCTATATTTTACTTCATGAATTCTGAGTAAGTTAGTCTAGGGTTCTTGAGGAAAGGGTGAGATTAGGAAAAAACTTAGGGATTTCCAGATTTGTTTATGTTTGATTAAGGTCTTAGATCTCTTTAATTTAAGTGTTCTAAATGCTTGTTTCTTTCTGATCAATTGAAATTCGATCTCTTGGTGAATCCTCCCCGAGAGGCGTTTGGGGAATCACTTGAACATGCTTAAGTTAAGATAACATCTTCCTAGCTCAAGAGATTGATTGTCTAGGGTGTTATTAGGCTTTGTAAGGTCCATACTTAAAGTCTCTTGAATTTCCAATCGTTGGGCGAAAGTCAAGTCAGGTTGTCTTTTAGGAGATGTCCCATTCACTACAAGAGAACATTAGTTTAGGGACCATATTTTACAACGTTTTTGGGACGTTGTAAAATAGGGAGGTATTTGCAACTTCTTTACGACGTTTAGAGAAAACGTCGTAAATGAGTTGTAAACATACAACGAAAAAAAACGTTGTAAACAAGTCGGTAATTTACGACATTTTAACAACGTTTTTCCATTGTTTCAACAATTCGTTGTGAATAAGTCCCTAAGTTGCAACACTTTTACGACCTCTATAATTTACATCGAATTAACATCGAACGTCAAAGTAGGTATACACGTTTTTCTTGTTACGTAAAAGGTTTAAATAAAATTGAAACTTAGAGTTGTAAAGGTGTTGGTAAATTTAAAATTACGTTGTTAAAACGTCACTACTTTACAACTCCTTTACGACTAAACTGTTTACAACTACTTAAGGACGTAATTTCAAATTAGATATTTATGGTTAGGTACATGTGTTGTAATTTACTCGTAATTTGCGAGAAGTTGTAAAATCATTGTTAATTTTTTGCCTATATAAGGAGGAAGGCTCTCTTCATTAATCACAACATCAAAAAACAAAAAAAAAACGTGGTGAAGGAGAAAAAAAAAACGGTTTTGGGGAAAAATCCCAAAAATGTCTTTCGGTGGAGATATTTTCGAGCAATGGAAGTGGATGTATATGCATAGAGATGCTGCCGGAATCGCGACAAAGGAGTTTATGAATGGGGTAGAAATATTCATGCACCAGGCTAGTCAAACCGAAATCACGGTTGAATCGGGTAAGATGTTCTGTCCTTGTCGGAAATGCAAAAATACGAAATTCGCCCGAGTAGAAACTGTTTGGAGTCATATATTAAATAGAGGGTTTACACTGCATTATTACATTTGGTTTCACCATGGGGAAGGTGATAGCGGTCGTGGGAATGACGAAGCAAGTAGTAGTAATTTTAGGAATGTTGATGCTAATATAGGTGAATCAAGTAATTTGCATGATGTTGGTTATCAAAATGATATTCATGGGGTTGTAGAGCATGATATGATACATGAAATGGTCACAGACGCATTTCAGGAAACTAATACTGATCAACCTATAGTTGCTGAGGCACCCAATTTAGATGCAAAAAGGTTTTATGACATGCTAGATGCTGCAAACCAGCCTCTCTACGAGGGGTGTAGAGAAGGTTTGTCAAAATTATCATTGGCAGCTAGGATGATGAATATTAAAACAAAATGTAATTCATCTCAGTCATGCATGAATATGTGGACTGACTTGCTCAAAGAGTATTTGCCAGAAGACAATGTGTGTGTGAAAGGTGAAACCGATTTCTATGGGGTTTTGCAAGAGATCATCGAGGTGGAATTTGTGGGATTAGTTGGGTTACGAACTGTGCTATTCAAGTGTGACTGGTTTGATCCCGTAATCAACAGAGGTGTCCGTTACAACAAATTTGGAGTTGTGGACGTGAATGGGAGGAGAAGATACAATAAGTTTGAGCCTTTCTGCTTAGCATCGCAAGCAGAGCAAGTTAGCTTCATTCCATATCCAAGGATCAAAGAGTCAGGCATCAATTGGTTAGCTACAGTGAAGATCACACCTCGTGGGCGAATTATTGGATGTGGAGATTTACCGTTGCAGGAAGAATCATGTTCAGCTATACAAGTACCGGAGCAAGCTACAGAGCTAGTGATTCTTATCGATCCGGAAAACCGAGAGTATGAGGATCTCCCTGAAGAAGACGTTGACGATGAGGAGCGTGACGAGTTCGCAGAAAGTGATAATCCAAGTAGTGGAAATGGTAGTAACGGTGAAGAATCTGATTGACACTACGGTTTATACCGTATGAACAATTAATGTATTGTTGGAGGATTATCATGTATTTTACGTTATGTTAATCTTTTATAAATCATTTAAATTTAGTAAATTCATTAATCTTTCTAAGTTTAATATAACTAAGTTTTATAAAAAAATCGTCAATTCCGCAAAACACTTAGGAAAAATACTTAGAAAACAAATAATCAAACAACGTCGTAAAGACGTTGGCAAACTAGAACGTCGTAACGACGTTCTAGTTTAGGAACGTCTTTACGACGTTTTACTTATTTTTTTTTTTTTTTTATTTCTAAATTTTGTTAAATTTAAATCATACTCTTATAATTATATAAGAGTATGATTTAAATTATAGTATGATCATAAGAGTATGATTTCAAGTTTACAAAAAAAGAAAATTTAAAAAAAATTAAAAGAAATAAAACGTCGTAAAGACGTTCCTAAACTAGAACGTCGTAAAGACGTTGCTAGTTGCCAACTTCCTTACGACGTTTCTCTAAAAAATGTCGTAAGGACGTTGGCAACTAGCAACGTCTTTACGACGTTCTAGCTTAGGAACGTCTTTACAACGTTTTACTTATTTTTTTTAATTTTTTTATTTCTAAATTTTGTTAACTTTAAATCATACTCTTATAATTATATAAGAGTATGATTTAAATTATAGTATGGTCATAAGAGTATGATTTCAAGTTTACAAAAAAAAAAAAATTTTAAAAAAATTTTAAAAAAATAAAACGTCGTAAAGACGTTCCTAAACTAGCAACGTCTTAAGAGTATGATTTAAAATATAAGAGTGTGATTTAAATTAGAGTATGATTATAAGAGTATTACATCAAGTTTACAAAATTTAGAAAGAAAAAAAAATTAAAAAAAAATTAAAAAAAAATAAAACGTCGTAAAGACGTTCCTAGTTGCCAACGTCCTTACGACGTTTGTCTAAAGACAAACGACGTTTGTTTTTACGACGTTTCTGGTCGCCAACGACCTTACGACGTTTATTTTTTTTACGTTACGGGTATTTTAATTTAACATAACGTCTCAATGAATTGCACCGTAGTGGTACATTGAATCAACATTTGCCAACTTCTTTACATCAAAAACGTTGTAAATTCGTCCCTAAATTTACAACTCTTTTACGACTTTTAAAGAGTTCCCAACTCTTTTACAACTCAAGCTTTTCCCTATAAATACATCACCAATTTTGCAACATTATTCCATCATTCTCCATTCCACATTCTCTCTCTAAGGTATCACTCTCTCCATTCTCTCTACAATTTTTATTTGTTTTGCAAATTTAGGATTTAAATTTATATTGGTTGTTTAGAAATGATGTAGTAGGTACGGAATTTAGAATTTAGGCTTTCTATATTATTAGTAGTATCCAACGTCTAATTTACGAAACATCGTTTTGTAGGTACAAATTATGGCACCCCGGAAGCATACACGCCGTGTCCACTACAGTGACATACTGCACGGCACCGCATCATCTTCTACTTCCTCGGCTGTGCCCGAGACGCAGTCGCAGTCACATCATCAGAGTCATACACCCCGGCTACTTCCCCAGCACCAGAAGTGGCCGTAGATCCCCCTCCGACGAATGCTGCGGTCCATCCAGACCTCTTGGTCCCGCCTGATGCACCTTACGCGCAGTACCGGGTTGAGGATATTCTCGTGGCACCAAACCGCGAGAATTTGCCGCATCTACACGTCGATCGTCCAACTGGAACATATTGGTACATATTTAGTTTTATTTACATACTAAATTTAAGCATTTATTATTAAATAGCTAATAATATATATTGAAAAAATTTTCAGGTTCGGTATTGATAGCAAAGTGGGACGTAGCATCACGGAATGCATCAAAAGCTATTTCATAGAGGCGACTCCAAATTGGAAATCAACACCCCACTACATTCGCATAACGTGGTTCAAGATTTTTGTGGTAATATTTTTTTCCATTAATTTTTATTATTCAACATATTATAATATATATTAAATATTAATTAATTATTAAAACTACTAGCAACGTTGGAATTGGGACGTCTCTATCAACGAGACTGTCCGACATGAGTTCAACCGCAAAGCCATGAAGCGGCTTATTAACACAGTCTCAGACTGGAAAACCGAGTGGGAGGTGAAGGGAGATGCCGGGAAACCCACATTCATGACCAACGCTTGTTGGGATGGACTGAAGAATTACTGGGTAGACCCTGTAGCTGTGAGGAGAGCTGCTCAGTGCTCCGCCTCCCGGAAGACGATTGGCCCTGACGGTTTGCCAGTCGCAATGCCGCACACTGCGGGCCAAATGCCTTTTGGCGGAGTGGCAATACAAATCGTAAGTTCTTTTTAAAATAATTTTTTTCATTTATAATATTTATTAACATAAATTAATATTTAATTAAAATTGAATTTTATTAGGCGGAAAAAACTGTACAGATTCCTACGCTTCCAGAACTCTATGCCGCAACCCATAAGAAGAAATCTAGCGTCTTCGCCGATCCACATTATGAGCTGCTATATAGCCAGGTTGAAGCTGCGGTTCAGGAGCGTCAAACACAGCTTTCCCAGGAATCCACCGACGGTACTCCAGTCCAATTGAGTGCTCCGGAGATCAACGCAATCTATAAGCAGGTATTAAATTAAATACTTTGATTTAAATAATATTTTTTCCCTGACAAATCTTTTTTGTAGATCGCTCCAACAAAAAAGGGACGGATTATTGGCATAGGATCCGCCCAAGATGTCCAGAGAGTCACTTCTAACTGGATTGGCGAAAACTCAATCCGTACTCAGTTGCAAGAATCTCGTGCGGAAATTGCTTTGCTAAAGCAAACGACGGATGAGAAATTCGCAGCCATGGAATCCATGATGGATATTTTGGTTGCGGGCAATCCACATGCATCTGCGGCTTTGGAGCTTAGACGTCGCAACCTCAGGATTAGGCCTACGGAGAATGTCGAGGTCGATTTGAACGAGCGGGTGGCTGAAGATCAGGACGACCGTAGCTCTGACATGTTCGACGAATTACTTCGTTAAATATTTTGTAATTTGTAATTAAATTTTGTAAAAACATTTTAATTATATATTTTATATTATATTTTTATTTTAATTATTTCATATTTTATTTTAAATAAAAAAAATTAAATTTCCCAATTTTAATAAAAAAAAACATATTAAATTTTAGTCCCTAAGTAGTTGTAAATTATTTTCGTCTTTAAATAGTTGTAAACAATTTTCGTCTCTAAGTAGTTGTAAACATTTTCATCTTTAAGTAGTTGTAAAACTTTTGTCCTTACTTAGTTGTAAAGAAATCGACTCTAAAACGTTGTAAAACAATCGACTCTAATTAGTTGTAAATTATATGTTGTAAAGAGGTTGCTAATTTTACAATTAACTTACAACGTTTATATTGGCATCGACTTTACAACGTTTGCCAATCTTTACGACGTTTTTACAACTCCCCCTTTACGACGTTTTAACAACGTTTTATTTGCGTTGTTAATGTTTACAATGTTTTGTACCTTACGACGTGCAAGACACGACGTTTCACGCGGCGTCCCTAAAACGTTGTAAAAGTCCTTTACAACGCTTTAGGGACGAAAATGGGAGTTGTAAAACACATGTTCTCTTGTAGTGATTGCACGAGAGCGAATGTGATTACTTTGTGATTCCTTGCTTAGAGGTCATCTAAATAGGTTGATAAATAAGTCTGGAACCCCTAGGAATACCCTAATCATTGATCCTCAACCTCAAGAACCCCTTTTTCCTCTATTGAATTTTCGTGATTTTTATACTCTGCTTTTAGGTTGAGATTCTGTGTTGCACTTCATTTTTTTTTACTATTGCTTTATTTTTAATGCTCTGTTTTTACAATCTATTTTCATGTCTCGTTTTTAGCATTCTGTTTTAGGATTTCGTTTTCACCTAGTTTAGACAACTGCTCACTAAATCGAATCTGGCTTAGATTAGGATAAGTAGATTACATCTTGATTGCTAGTTACTCTCCCAGTGGATTGACACCATACTGTACTACAATTGATTAGATAGACAGTTTGGTATTTGAGAAAACACTGTAAAAACCTGTTTATCAGGGGGGGGGGGGGGTTCTTTATGCACATGCCTTTCCTCGGGGACCTGGCATTCTTGGGTTAGTCCTGGTATTGGTTTTTAGATAGGTAAAATGTTGTACATGATACCTGATTAGATGGAGGAGTATGAGTCGGACTTGTATTGGCCATCTGTTATAGGTGATGAAGTCGTTAGTACAAAACATATTAGATATTACTAAAATTAACTTAAAGATATGAGAACTATTATCGGTTCAGTCCTTTGTGCCATACATGTTCACACATCCACTGGGAGATGTTCGTGTGGAGGTGATAGAGTTTGGATAATGGGAGATTTTGTTGCAGACAAGGGTGGAGAAGAGGACTTATTCAGTGGCTAATAATCATAAATGGTAGAGAGTTGGGAAGAGATAGTGCCTTGAATAACGACATGGTGACATAAAATGATACATACATGTTCATATGCCTTGACCGGAGGTGATAGTGTTAGACTTAGGACTAGATGAGATGACTATAAAGTTCTACTTGTATCTTAAGGACTTGTAGGACCAGCTGGTGGACTTACCTGCTCTAATTAAGAAGTCCATTTACTAATCAAAACTAATATTAAAAATAAGTGCCTGGTTGTAGATATCAAAACTGAACTTTAACTAATGTAGTGTGATCTCAATGTGAAAGGATACTTAATCAAATGACTGTGGATTTAGATCTTGATTTTCATGAGAGTGAATTGACTGTTGCAATTCACTTGCTATATCCTTTGGCCCAATATCTGTCTTAAAAACTGCAAAGATACATGTATATCTTTAGGATCTAAAGGAGCAACTACTGGACTCGCCTGCTGTATTTGAAAAAGGAAATTAACAAACCATTTAGAGTCTGGTTATGAGTATTACCATCAAATAATTAGGTTAGCTGATAAAACATTAGCCATTAGATAAAACATAGATTAGGCCCGAATATATTACATTATAGAAAGCAACAATTTCATCAATGTTGTCTGTTGGGAGTGTATTTGTTTTGGGCCAAAGCATACTTAGGCCATAACTGATTCTGTTTTCTTCTGGGCCTGCGATTTGCTTCAGCCTTTTGTGGTCTTGTTCACTCTTCTTCCATGTCTGCAATTTTGCAAAGTCAAACCTGAGCAAGATAAAGATGTTCAAGAAGATAAAAGAGGACTAATGATGAAGAGGACCATGACATCAACAAAAGAAGATACCTTTACTATGTTGTTGTCTATATATATATATATATATATATATATATATATATATTATTCTAGGCTTTTGTTGAAGGTGTAGCTTGAACCATACTTTGTGTAGGTTGAAATCTCCGTAAATCGCCTAAGGAAAGAAAGACAATGAGCTTGCTTTGCTCACCCAGACATACTGTGATTGATTCTTGATCACAGGAACTCATAAATCTCCTCTTGCACTTACAACACAACAAACAAACATAGTTAACTTGCGGTACAAGTATCCAACAAGAAGAGAAAGTTACAACAAGTGGTATCAGAGCTCTTCAGGTTGTCGGTATGGAGCCAACTCTGGGAAGGTTTGAAGTCAAGGAGTTTAACGGTGATGGAAATTTTTCTCTATGGAAGTTCAAGGTACTGGCTCAACTCGAGATTCTTGGTCTCGATTCTCCCTTGTTACCAATCTACCTGGCTGAAGAAGATGGTTATGATCTTAAGGAAGAGAAGGTTGAGAAGGTTAAAAAGGATGGTAAAGAAGTGAAAGGCACGGAAGCTGGATCTTCACGAAAGACTCCAGAATAACTTTTCGCGGAAGCTAAAGCAGATCCAAAGTTCAAGGACAAAGATAAAAGAGCCAAAAATCCTATCGGGACCAGTTTATCAGACAGTGTTCTAAGGAAGGTCAAGAAGGAAAGGACTGCCTACGATATGTGGATTGCTTTGGAAGTTGAATATCAGGTAAAAACTTTACCACACAGATTCAACCTTAAACAGAAGTTTTGTAGCTTTAAAATGGATTATGGGAAGAACCTGGATAAGAATCTCGACGTTTTCAACATACTGATATCAGATTTGTCTAGTGTTCATGTTGATATTGGTGAAGAAGATACGGCTGCTATATTAATGAATAGTCTCCCTAAGCAGTTTGAAAATTTGGTTCATACTCTGAAGTATAGTGTGGGAAAGGAAACCATAACTCAGAAGGATATTATAAGCTCCGCATACTCAATTGAGATGGAGCTGATAGAGAAAGGAGCCTATAAACTTCACTCTGATTCAGAAGGGTTGGTAATGCAGTCTTGCGGGAGAAGAGAGAAGAGGGGGCAGTCTAAGGATAGTAGAAGTGGGAGTAAGCATATATCAAAATCAAAGCCAAAAGGAAGATCTTGTTGGGTTTGTGGTGCTGAAGGAAATTTCAAAAGAGACTGTCCAAAGAGAAAGTTAAATGTGAAGGGAGACACAGCAAAGGTTAGTGTGTGTAGAGCTGAGTACACAGAACCATAAATGTTAGTGGCCACAAATTCATCATGTGAAGATGAGTGGATATTGGACTCGGGATGTTCATACCATATGACATCTAACAGAGACCTAATGTTCGATCTAGAAGAAATTGATGGTGGAAAAGTATTGATGGGCAATGACAGTTTCTGTGAGGTCAAAGGAATTGGAAAAGTGAGTTTTGTGAATGATGATGGATCAACATTCATTTTGAATCAAGTAAGATACACATCCACCTCAAGGAGAAATATTATATCACTGGGGCAGCTAGAGAATTTAAATTGTTGGTATCAGTCACATGATTATAGAAGGTGATGAAGAAGGAGAAGGTTGTCATGACAGCTAACTACAAGAACACCTTATATTTTTTGAATGGAAGAGCAAAGATACCTGAATGCAATGCAATGAAGGAATCTAAGTGCTCAATGGATATTTGGCATAATAGACTTGGCCATATGAGTAGCCGCAATATGCAAGCATTGGTCAAGAAAGGTTTAATTCATGTTGATTTGCCGAAGGATTTTAGGAATTGTGAACCTTGCATATTTGGAATGTCACACTGAATTTCTTTCAACAAAGGGTCACATATTTCAAGAGGGCCCCTAGACTATGTTCATTCAGATCTTTGGGGTTCACCGAACGTGACACCTAGTCTTGCTAAGAGTCAATATTATATGTCTTTTGTAAATGATTTTACAAGGAAGGTGTGGGTGTATTTCTTGAAAATAAATGATGAAGCTTACAGTAAGTTCGTTGAATGGAAGACTCTTACATAAAATCAGAGTGGAATAAAATTGAAAGGGTTAAGGACAGACAATGGCTTGGAGTATTACAATAAAGCCTTTGATGATAACTGCAAGGATAATGGCATTTTAAGGCACAAAACATGTCCCTATACTCCACAACAAAACGGAGTTGCAGAGAGGCTAAACATGACTATACTTGAGAAGGTGAGAAGCTTCCTAAGTGAGACGGGATTGTCAGAAGCATACTGGGCTGAGGCTACTTCTACTATGGTATATATATTGAATAGAACACCTTCTAAGTCTATTGACACCAAATTTTAGAACAATTATGGTCAGGAAGAGAGCCAGATTATTCTTACATGAAACATTTTGGGTGTTTGGCATATTTTCACATTGATCAAGGAAAACTGAAGCCAAGAGCTAAGAAAGGAATTTTCTTAGGATATCCACAAGGTGTGAAAGGATATAGAATTTGGAGTTTGGAGGATAGAAAATGTGTTGTAAGCAGGGATGTTATATTCAATGAAGCAGTGGTATACAAGAAAATTGACAAGACTATTAGTGATGATCTTCAAAAGGCTCAAGATCGTAAAGCTAGAAGGGTCACTTTCTTATTACCAGAAGATGAAGTAGAACCGATTACAGAGTCTCGTGGTTCAGTTGCAAGTACAGATCATAATCTAGAAACTTCTGGTTTTACTCAGAGTCATGTTGATGATAAACAAGATGAAAATGATGAGGAAGAAACAGAATCCTACAATGACTACTTGCTAGCTAGAGACAGAGATATAAGAATCACCAGAAAGCCAAGCAGGTTTACAGAGGCAAATGTGGCGATGTATGCTTTAAATATGTCTCAAATGATGGATGAGGAAGAACCAAGAACCTATGAGGAAGTTATGGCTAGCAAACACAGAAATATGTGGATAGAGACAATGAAAGATGAGATGAGTTCTTTAAGCAGAAGTCAGACTTGGGATATTAGACCAAGGGCAGAAGGACAGAGAACGATTGGTTGCAAATGGGTTTTCAAGTTAAAGCCGGGAATTCGAGAGATAGAGAAACCTAGATTCAAAGCAAGACTAGTTGCAAAAAGTTTTAAGCAGATAGAAGGAATTGATTATCATGAGGTTTTCTCTTCGGTGGTTAAGCATATTACTATAAGGTTGACACTATCAATGGTGGTTAATGAGAATATGGAATTAGAACAAATGGACGTAAAGACAACTTTTCAACATGGAAATATTGATGAAAATATTTACATGGATCAACCAGAAGAATTCTCGGAAGGAGATGGAGTTTGTTTGCTGAGAAAATCATTATATGGTTTGAAACAATCTTCAAGAAAATGGAAGAGTTTCTCGATATTTTTTCCGATGAAAGAAAGGAGAGAAAATCGCACAGAGGCAGAAGAGTAGAGGAAAAGAATGAGAAAATGAAAGGTCTCTCGGGGTAGGGTGAAAACTCTAGGTCTCGAAGTTTCCGCATGATTCAAGGCCGAGAATTAGATAGGCCCATTAAGAAGTCAGTCCATCAGATGGCCCAGTCCGAGATGGAGTATGTTTTGGGCCAAAGCATACTTGGGCCATAACTGATTTTGTTTTCTTCTAGGCCTGCGATTTGCTTCAGCCTTTTGTGGTCTTCTTCACTCTTCTTCCATGTCTGCAATTTTGCAGAGTCAAACCTGAGCAAGATAAAGATGTTCAAGAAGACAAAAGAGGACTAATGATGAAGAGGACCATGACATCAACAAAAGAAGATACCTTTACTATGTTGTTGTCTATATATATATATATATATATATATATATATTCTTCTAGGCTTTTGTTGAAGGTGTGGCTTGAACAATACTTTGTGTAGGTTGAAATCTCTGTAAATCGCCTTAGGAAAAAAAGACAGTGAGCTTCTTTTGCTCACCGAGACGTACTGTGATCGATTCTTGATCACAAAAACTCGTAACTCTCCTCTTTCACTTACAACACAACAAACAAACACAGTTAACTTGCAGTACAAGTATCCAACAAGAAGAGAAAGTTACAAAAATTGACTCGAGCACGAGGGTGTCACGCGGATATGAGAACCATGAATCATTTGGTACCTATGTTGCATGGTTAACATTTTAGGCAGTTTAGAGAACCATGAATAAACTTAAATAGTTTTGTAACACCTACAAGCAAACGAGTCTCAAAATTGTCAAGCTTGGTATCCATCATGTCGGAAAGCATATCTCTTATAGACTTAGAATCAAGCATACATGTGATGATGAGGCAGACTCCATCTGCTGAGAAGAGTGTCGAGCTTCTCGAGGCGAAACAGTGGGCTCCGACCTCTAACTGGTCGTAAGTTGAGCTGCCTTACTACTTACGACAGATATATTTTCTGGTTTGCATCCCCCAGTGAACATTGAATTCCTAAACTTCATGCCATCATGAATAATTTGTACAATCCGATCCACCTTCTCGTCAGTTTTCTCGTCACACCACATCAAGTCTTCTTCCCCTGGTAGAGGAGATTCCGATTATATGGTGGATAAGAAAGAAATCTGGCAAGGAAATCAGATTGGAAGTGGTTAAGTAAAATAAAACTTAGCTGACAAAAAAAATTCGCGATCAAATTCCTATTTGTAGTTAACAAACCAGTTATGTAGAAGCAAAGTTAACTAACTAGATAATGTACATATTTTACTCTACAATTGTTATCTGATAACTATCACCAATATGTAAAAAAACAAACTTAGCTGCTAATTAATAAGGTATCGTGTAGCAGCAAAGTTACCTTGCATCTTGTCAATTAGCCTAACATTGACCAACCTGAAAAGGAGGTTGTTTCATTTTGTCATTGCGACCACTACCATCATCAAATTCTTCTTATGATTAGGAGGTTGAAGGAGCCACTGATTATGCTGGCACCTCCTGGATGCCAGGGACAGCTTCAATGACCACGAATTGAAGATCATGCACAAATCCATGTACTGCATAGCTACTGTTTGCAAGTTATGCGAGATCTCGTCCCTGATAGACATCTTAATCATGTCAAATGACGCCCTACCTCACAGATATACCATGAATGTATCAAGGTTCTGAACCATCTCAACATGTGCCTTGCTGATCTTAGGACTATGGTTAGTGAGCGAAAGCAATCCATCTACGAGTACAAGAGCTGCTAAGCGCAGTCCCGATCTCGATTAGTAATAACCTGGTTCTTGAGAAGACTAATAGCAAGATCCACCTTGACAGCTTCCACACGTCCAAACAAGGTGGTATTTTATGGAAGCTCGCTGGAAACTACTTTTGTATTCTTGGCCTTTTTCTTTGGGCGCCTAGGATACGTACCACACGATAAACATGTGACATGTTTGAATTCCCTACAAGAGAACCGGATAGGTGCCCCATCAAACACAACCCATATCTCTTTCTTCTTCCGAACTTCCAGCAGCTTGCTAAGAAGCTGAATGAGAAAACTACCAGACAATGCATGTTTGTTTGCGAGGTCTAACAATTCTCCAAACTGGTTTTTCCTGAAGAAGGCCTTTTCGTCATCTCCAAGAGCTGAAAGTAGAGACTGAAGTCACGTAATACGTTGATAGGCATTCACCATTTTTCCAGCTGGATACTGGCCGTTTGCGATCAACCACGATGGTATGTTGCTCGAAGCCATTGTTAGAGCCTGCAAGAAATTGATACAGTTAACATCAATCAACATATAATTCAAAATTGATATCGAGGTTAACTGCTAAAAAAATATTGTCCTGATAACAATAAATTTATCTGATACGAGAAGATTTTGTCTTCACAACTCAAATGCACAAACATCGGAGAACATGAAAAAATATAACAAGGACTGGTTTTGACATATAAAGACATTGGAGAATACAAAGCAAACTCAATGAACGAGACAAACCCAAAAATATAGGTACAAGAAAAACTCCAACATTTCCGAATATACATAATACAAACAACGATGTTATAAATTGTCACAATCGCCAGACAAAATCAAACAAAAATCTCGTTTAGGGATTCTTGTGATAAGATCTTAGCAATGATATAGCAATGACCAAGTTTTTAAACTCACGAACGGATAATCTCTAACAAAAAAAAAAGATAATCAGAATTATCTTCAAGCGCACCGAGAAATCAAACAAAATCAGAAGTTAAAGAACATAAACTCAACCTTATCTTGCGAAATCTTTTCCACATCGTACAATAATTGACAAAAAAAAAATGTGTTGTAACATATGGTAAGTAAAGATCAACTCTGCTACCTTTCCCAATCTAGGGTTTCATATACAATAGTTGGAGACGACAGCGAGACTTGGTGGGGATTGGATAAAGTTATACGAAGTTTGAAATATTAGAGAAAACAAGGAGATTGTATCAGACACAAAATGAAGAATTGAAGGAAGTTAAGAACGAAAGGAGAAAATGACAATTTTTCCCTTTAAAAGTTGAAGAAGATGAAAGCAGAGAGAGACTTTTAAAGGTTGAAGAAGATGAAGGAAGAGAGAGAGTGAGGCTTCTCAATTTTTTTTAAATAGAAAAATATTTTCAGTTTTATAAAAGAATTGTATTTTGAAGTTGGTTAAAGATCACGTGGTTCGAGTGGTTGAAGACAAGCAAGAAGAGATTATCAAGAAGGAACCTTATCAGCATATTCGAATTGGAGAGAATTAAGTAGTCCGAAAAATTAGGAAACAAACTAAAGAGCTCTTAATTTATAAAAGAGATCTCAATTGTAAATCAAGTCTTTTAGGAACTTAAGGGTAGCAGTTTGAGATAGGCTTGTCAATTGATTGGATCTAGGTTATCGATTCTTAGAAGTAGTTTTGGATCAATCGCTTGCAATAGGAATTGATCAGCAGAATTGTCTTTTGTAAAAGAGAAGTTCTTAATAAAACGTAATTCTTGGTTAAGTTTGAGTTGTTGCTTATCATATTCCATTTTCAATTTAGTGCAAGATCATTAGACCATCTACAACAATGGTCTCTTAAGTATGGGTTCTAAACCTTATTTTGAATATAAATAATCAATTTTTAAAAGTTAAGAACCTCAATAAAACTTTTACATTTATAGTGTCCAATGGTGGATCTACAAATGAGGTTCTTAACAAAAAAAAAAAATCTAAAATGTATAAAATGAAACATACATACACCTTAAAGAGTTATACCCTTTACACACCTATACTTAAACGAATTCAACCAATCCAAAGATGATCTTCATCGGTAGCCTTTGCTTTGCCAATCCAACGAAGATCTTCATCGGCAGCCTTTGCTTTGCCAATCCAAAGATGATCTTCATCGGCAGCCTTTGCTTTGCCATCTACCCTTGCTACACATTTATACACATACATACAAGTCAATGTAAGAAAATCAAAAGGCTGTGATCATTGCAAGATCATGTCGTAGACCAATGCAAAACAGATCAAGTGAATGTAAGAAAATGTCCACTACAACACAAAAGTAAAGAAAAACTGAACTTACCTGAGCAGAGGTTGAGTAGCATCTTCATGTTCCCTCATCCGTCCTTCTGATGCTGCAAAGGGAAAAAACACAGAGTACATTCAATTGATTATTAGTGAAACACAAATGTTGAGATTTATAAATGGAGTTCTACCTTCACATCAAAGCCACTTCCACCGAACTGGAATCTACCCCTGCACAAAAGAAAGAAAGTTGTAAGTCATATATGATCACTGAGATTAGAATCTATTTGTTGTCCATATATGATCGATAAACTGACATTTTGTGACCATCACCCTGCAAAAAAAACAGAAAGAGTTAGAAGCCATCAACCACATAAATAAAGTAAGAAGTTTCAAAACAACAAATTCATTAACACATTAACACATTACATGAAACAAAGCCGGTCTATCATTACATAACAAAAGGCAGTCTACAATACATTACACACAAAGATTAAATTCCATTCACGAGTTCAACATATCAGTAATTAGCTTGTTCTTAAGAACCGTTCCAATATCTGACAGAGGCTCTGTTTTTGCAAGGAGACTGTCCAACAACTTGTTCTTGGACAGTCTCTCTTTCATTGCTAAATCCTTATGTTTTATCTCCCACATGCTCTGAAACTCTAGTAGAGCATGCTCTGAAATCCTTCTGTTCTTGGCCTTTGAAGCCTTAACACCACGAGGCCGAACATGATCTTCTTCATGGCTGCTAGGAACAGATGTCGATGACTGTGTGGAACCTACCTTAGTCTTTCTTCTCTTTGAAAAGTCACTGCCGTCCTTTTGACACCATTTCTGGTCATGTCTGAGCTCTCTCCAAGCATGCTCCAGACTGAACTTGTGTTTATGGTCATTGTAGTATATCTGATGCGCCAACTTCATGACATCATTGTCATTTTGTCCACTAGATTTCTGAGTTGTTGTAGCATCATAACAACCTACAAACTTGCAGACACTATCATTCACCTTGGACCACCTCTGCTTACAGTGACTTGGCTCCCTATTTTGCAGACCCGTAACCTTAGGACTAGCAGCAAAGTAGTCTGCAATCCGTTTCCAAAAGGCTTCAGCCTTTTGCTCATTCCCAACGATTGGATCCTTGCTTGTGTTGAGGCAAGCACTGATCAACACCACATCTTCACTGATCAGCAGCCTCTGCGGGCACCCCACTTGTTGCTTCAGACCACTAAGTACTAAAAGCATAAGCTTCTGATTCACCCAGTTGAATACTTAGTGAATCCCTATCGTAAGGATTGGGTTCGAGGGTCTGTGAGTCTTGTTGCTACTCAATAGAGCCACAAAGCTAGCTGACTGACTATACGGATTCATATGACGATGATTAAAAGATAAATAAACACAGAGAGAAAGTTGAGGACAAGGTAAGGTTTGTGGTTTCATTTGTACCTGTACCTATAAGTAAGTGTTGTATTTGTAGTAAAACAATTCAATGGCAACAACTACTACACATTCAAAGACAGACCATTTACACAAAGATATTTATTCATATTAGTGGAAGCACAATTACTGGTACAAAATCAATTGACATGCAATTTATCATTAAAACAACCAATCAATAGCGTTTGTGCTCATGAGTAAAGGACAAACCATTTACACCTAAGAATACATCATCTTTATTACAAACCCCCCAACTTACATCTATCACATAACATCACATTAATAAGTGTGATGTCAACAGTCCAAAATTTATAACTACAAGCATTTATCATAACCATTGGATTGTACCAAACTAAACATTAACATTAACCATTGAAACAACTACCACAATTTGGTGTAAGCAATGACAGATCATCACAGAGAATAGACGCCGAAGACAATTTCATAATTGATGTTACATCACCGAAGAACCGTAAATAACAGTAAACATAAATCACCAAGAACCCTAAACATAACTGAAGAATCTTAAACATAACTCACACACGAACTGTAAACACAAATCGCCGGAGAACCCCTAATTTTAACATCACCGAAGAACCCTAATTTTTAAGTCGTCGATAACCTAAATCGAATCATACGTACCTTGAAATGAAAATATCCACTGACGTGAAGATACCCACCGGCTCCGATCATCAGCTCCAACCCTCGACATGCAGAGATCCACTCGTTTCAGACTTTGTTCAAACAGAAATGAGGTCGAGACGAAAATCGCCTTCAGAGGAGAAAGGAGAAGAAGAAACGATTTCACGCGAAATGAAGGCGAAGCCTTCTCCTTTTTTTTTTCACCGCATCACCATCCAATCCCGCGGTGACACGTGTGGGGTTCTTCATTTTCGCAAAGGTTCTTCTTCAAGAAACCGTTTCTTACACTGTTACATCATTATTCATTTAATTAAATCAATTTAAGGGTTAAGAACCCCACCTAACATCCCCGTTGGACCTGCTCTTAACATTCCGTTGATTTGTTGTATCCAAAAATATGTTTGAAATCTAATAACAAAATTTTTTTAAAAATTACCATCTTTATAATATTGTAGAGTTACAATTGTCACTATTTTTTCAAAATGTATTAGGGTTTATGCTAAGTCTACAAACTAATTACAGTAAATTTTTTTTATGTTATTTATTACATATACTCTATTATATTTATTGTTTTTAATATTTAATATTTAAACATTATTTATTATTTACTTTCTCTCTCTCTCTC
>JAKUCM010004364.1:0-38994 GCA_023374145.1 Lepidium sativum | reverse complement strand
CACATCAAACAACTCAAAACTCAGTTGAAGCACTACATAAATGGAACAAAAACTATTGATGAATACCTTCAAGGTATAAAGACACAACTTAATCAACTTGATGTGCTTGGAAAACCATATGATCATGAGGACTCTGTTGAACTGATCCTCGATGGTCTACCCGAAGAATACAAAGCGGTCGTCGATCAAACTGAATGCAAGGATAATCATGCCTCAATCTCTGAAGTCCATGAGCGCTTGTTGAATCATGAAGCTAAACTTCTTTGTGTTAATGAAAACATATCTGCATCGCTCTCTATCTCTGCAAATAATGTTCAAGAACGTCAATACAACTACAGATAAACCTCCAACAATAACAATCAAAACAACAATCGAAACTACAACAACCGTAGGTCTGACAATGCACCTAACTGGAAGCAATAAACTCCACAAACCCGTAATGACTCTCGTGCTCCGAGACCATACATAGGCAAATGTCAATACTCTAACATGCAAGGCCATTATGCTCGTCGCTGGCCCGAACTCCAATCCCACTTTCCTCCACTACCTAATGTGATGTACCCGTCTTCTCGTCCTTGGTAACCACGTGCTAATCATGTCACCAACGCAACTCATTCTTCTGATGATTGGGTTGTTGACTCTGATGCTACGCACCATATCACATCCGACCTCAACAACCTCTCCTTGCATCAACCGTATAATGGTGATGATGATGTTATGCTCTCCGATGGCTCCAATGTACCCATTACTCACACAGGTTTTGTATCTCTACACTCTTTTCATCGTCCTTTATACTTGGATAATACTCTTTGTGTTCTTAAAATGGAGAAGAATTTACTCTTAGTATATAGACTGTGTAATCATAATAATGTATCCGTCGAATTTTTCCCAACCACTTTTCAGGTGAAGGATCTACATTCGGAGGTCCGCTTGTTCCAAGGCAGAGCTAGAAATCAACTCTATGAGTGGTTTACTTCGAGTCTTCAAGCAATGGCAGTTCTATCTGCATCAGGTCCGAGAACCACTTATCACTTATGACACTCACGTTTGAGTCATCCCTCCCTCTCCATTATGAATAATGTTATTTCTGCTTTTTTGGTTCATGTTTCATCAGCAAAACCACAACATTTGGCTTGTTCATATTGTCTCTTGAATAAAAGTCATAAGTTACCGTTTTCACACTCATCTTTGACTACCTCTCATCTTCTTGAGCTGCTCTACAGTGATGTATGAACATCTCCAATTTTTTCAATATATAATTACAAATATTTTGTTGTTTTTATTGATCATTACTAAATATATATGTGCTTGTATCCGATAAAACGCAATCAGAAGTGAAGCAGACATTATTACCTTCAAATCACTTGTTGAGAATAAATTCCATCAGCGCATAGGTACTTTGTTTTCTTATAGCAGTGGAGAGTTTGTTGCACTTTGAGATTTTCACATTTAATGGGATCTAACACCTTATGTCGCCTCCTCACACGCCCGAGCACAACAGAGTAGCCAAAGGGTATACACAAGAGTATGGTGTCGATTATGGAGAAACATTCAGCCCAATGATTAAAACTACGACAATTTTTCTGGTTCTTACAATTGCCACTGCAAAATCATGGACAATTAAGCAGCTTGACATCAATAATGCGTTTTTATAGGGAAAACTTACAGAAGAAATTTATATGTCTCAACCACCATTGTTTGTCAGTGAGGATCATCCGTCTTTTGTATGTTGTCTCCACAAATCTATATATGGACTTAAACAAGTCCTGAGAGCATGGTATCAATCTCTTCACCGTCAATTGCTTGCCACTAGCTTCATAAACTCACTTGCAGACACGTCTCTGTTCATCCAGAAAATGAGTAACTCTATCACCTATGTACTTGTATACGTTAACGATATCATTGTTACAGGTAGTGATGACGCTAGAGTCTCTCATGTTCGCACACAGTTCACACAACGATTCTCCATCAAAGATCCAGTTGATCTTCACTATTTTTTTGGTGTCGAAGTCACTTTTACACCTGCTGGTCTCTATCTCACACAACAAAAGTACAATAACGACTTCCTTATAAAAATAATATGATGGAAGCAAAACCAGTGACAACTCCTTTTCAAACTTCACCCAAACTCACACTTCAAGATGGTTACCACATGCAGACGCTTCTCAATACAAATCACTTGTTGGCAGTCTCCAATATTTGTCATTCACAAGACCAGATCTCTCAAATGTTGTCAATTTTCTTTCACAATATATGCATTGTTCGTCTGAACTACATTGGACTGAAACTAAACGATTTCTTCGATATCACGTAGGCACTAGTCTACACGGTATTCAACTTCACAGAAATAACATCACTTAATCTACATGCTTTCTCGGATGCAGATTGGGCCAGTGATCTCAATGATTATACTTTACAAATGGATAATTATTGTATATTGGTAAAAATTCAATCTTCTGGTCTTCAAAGAAACAAAATGGTGTTGCTCGCTCCTCAATAAAAACCGAATATAAAGCAGTTGCAAACACACCCGCAAAGGTACGGTGGTTTTGTTCCTTATTAACTGAATTTCATATTCATCTTCCTCGTGCCCCAGTCATATATTGTGACAATGTTACACTACAAGAGAACATAGAGTGTACAACTTTGATTTTCGTCCCTAAATCGTTGTTAACTCCTTTTACAACGAATTAGGGACGCTACATCTTTAGTCGTGTCCTGCTCGTCGTAAGACAAGAGACGTTGTGAAATCGTTGTAAATTTTAACAACGCCTGAATTTCGATGTTAAAACGTCATAAACCTTGTGTTGTAAAAACGCTGTAACATATGGCGCGCGTTTTAAAGTAGATGTTAATTTAAACGACGTTAAAACGTTGTAAATTTATCAACTAACTGACAACGCCTACTTATCAACGAATTAGAGTCGAAAGGTTTTACAAAGAATTAGAGTTGAAATATTTTACAACTAACTAAAGACGAAAATTTTACAACTAAATAAAGACGAAATGTTTTACAATTATTTAAGGACGAAGTCTTTTACAACTAATTAGGGACGTTTATTTACGTTTGCCAATGAATTAGAGACAAATAATTATTTAAATTTTTTTATTGAACATATTCATTTAAATTTTGTAATTTAATAAATTTTGGAATTGAATTAATAAAATAAAATTTGATATTAAAATATGTTTACAAAATTGTTAAAATTTACAAAATATTTATCGTAGTAGTTCGTCGAACATGTTCGTAGTACGGTCGTTTTGATCTTCAGTAACTCGTTGGTTTAAATTGACATTGACATTTTCTGTAGGCCTGATCCCGAGGTCCCGATGTCTATGCTCCAATGCCTCAGCTTCATGACGATTGCCCATACCCAAAATATCCATCATGGACTCCATTGCAGCAAACTTTTGATCCGTCGTTTGTTTTAGCTCGGCTATTTTTGCATGGGAAACCATCAACTAACTACATAGCGAGTTTTCCCCTATCGAGTTAGATGTAACTCTCTGGACATCTTGGGCGGATCCTATTCCAATAATCCATCCCTTTTTCGTCGGAGCAATCTGGAAAAATCGTTTTGTCAAAGAATAATAATTATCTAAGTTTTGTGAGAGAATAAAAATTTATTAAAATTTTAAATTAAATACTTGCTTATAAATTGCGTTGATTTCGGAGTACTCAATTCCACAGGAGTACCATTAGGGGATTGCTGGGAAAGCTGAATTTGAACCTCCTGAACAGCAGCTTCAACCTGACATTGTAGCCGCTCACATCAAGGATCAATGAAGATGCCTACTTATTTTTATGAGTAGCAGCGTACAATTCTGGAAGCGTAGGAATTTGTCCAATTTTTTTAGCCAAAAAATTTAATTTTAAATTAATGGTAATTTGTTTAAATAGTAATGAAAAAAATTGGACGTACAATTCTGGAAGCATAGGATTTTGTTCAGTTTTTTCAACCCAAAAAAGTTAATTTTAAATTAATGGTAATTTAGTTTAAATAGTAATGAGCAAAAAAATTTAATTTAAAAATAATATGATGGAAGCAAAACCAGTGACAACTCGTTTTCAAACTTCACCCAAACTCACACTTCAAGATGGTTACCACGTGCAAACTCAAATTTAATTTATCATATGTTGTCAATTTTCTTTCACAATATATGCATTGTTCGTCTGAACTACATTGGACTGAAACTAAACGATTTCTTCGATATCACGTAGGCACTAGTCTACACGGTATTCAACTTCACAGAAATAACATCACTTAATCTACATGCTTTCTCGGATGCAGATTGGGCCAGTGATCTCAATGATTATACTTTACAAATGGATAATTATTGTATATTGGTAAAAATTCAATCTTCTGGTCTTCAAAGAAACAAAATGGTGTTGCTCGCTCCTCAATAAAAACCGAATATAAAGCAGTTGCAAACGCACCCGCAAAGGTACGATGGTTTTGTTCCTTATTAACTGAATTTCATATTCATCTTCCTCGTGCCCCAGTCATATATTGTGACAATGTTACATTTTGGCCGGATCCTAATCCAATAATCCGTCCATTTTTCGTCGGAGCAATCTGGAAAACACTGTTTTATCAGACAATAATAATTATCTACGTTTTTTCAGAGAATTAAATTTTTAAATTAAATACCTACTTATAAATTTCGCTGATTTGAGGAGTACTCAATTCCACAGGATTACCATCAGGGGATTCCTGAGAAAGTTGAGTCTGACGCTCCTTAACAGCAGTTTCAACATGACTATGTAACCGCACACATCAAAGATCAATGAAGACGCCAAACTTATTCTTATGAGTAGCGGTGTACAATTCTGGAAGCGTAGAAATTTGTCTGGTTTTTTCAGCCCAAAAAAGTTAATTTTAAATTAATGGTAATTTAGTTTAAATAGTAATGAACAAAAAAATTAATTTTTAAAAAATCACTTATTATCTGTATGGCTACTCCGCCGAAAAGCATAGCGACAAGCAACCCATCCGGACCAATCATTTTTCGTGAAATGGAACACTGAGCAGCTCTCCTCACCGAGTTCGGGTCTACCCAATAATTCTTTAACCCTTCCCAACATGCGTTGGTCATAAATGTGGGTTTCCCGGCATCTCCCTTCACCTCCTTATCGGTATTCCAATCAGAGGCTGTGTTACAAAGCCGCTTCATGGCTTTCTGGTTGAACTCATGTCTGACAGTCTCGTTGATGGAGACGTCCCAATTTCAACGTTGTTAGTAAAAAGAAGATTTAATTGAGATTTAAAATTAATTAAATATATAAGTTTAATAAAATGAAATTTAAATTTTAACAATAAAATTAATTACCGCGAAAGCCTTGAACCATGTAATGCAAATGTAAAGCGGTGTTGATTTTCAATTAGGAGTCGCTTCTACGAATTAGCTTTTGATGCATTCTGTAATGCTTCGCCCCATTTTGCTATCCACACAAAACCTGAAAATTTTTAAACGGATATAATTAGTAATTATTTAATTATAAATAATTATTTAAAATTTGTAAATCTAATAAATAAATTAATATCTAGACGAAAAATTACCAATAAGTACCAGTAGGTCGATTGATATGTAAAAGGGGAAAATTCTCGCGATTTGGAGCCACGAGAATATCCTCCAACCTATATTGTGCATATGGTGCATCTGGCGGTACCAAAAGATCCATATTACTGCTGCAGTAGTCGGTGGAGGGTTTACGGCAACTTCCGGAGTTAGTGAAGGACCCGACGGAGTGTGACTCTGTGATTGTGACTATGACTGTGTCTCCGGTACTGCAGAGGAAGTTGACGACGATGCAGTGCCATTCACAATGTCACTGTAATGAACACGACGTGTGTGCTTACGGGGAGCCATATATGTAGTACCTACAATACAATTAACAATAATCATACATTTCACTGTAAATTCTAAGTTGAAGCGTAAATATTAAATTCTTATCTAATTTTAAATTCCATACATACTACATAATTTCTAAACATCCTATATAATTTCTAAGTAAAAATAAGAATTCTAGAGAGAAGAGATAGGAATACCTTAGAGAGAGAAGGAGGATTGTTGAATGATGCAATGAAGTTGCAACTTTCATGATGTATATATAGGAATTATATGGTGTTGCAAAAACATTAGGAAGTTAGATTTCATTGTAAAGAACTTGTAAAATTAGGGTCTAACCTACAATGTTAGGCTTGTAAAGAAGTTGCTAAGTAATTTCGAATTTACAAATTGGACATGTGTTGGTGCAACGTATTTTAATGGTACAACGTATCTCAATATTTAATAACAAATGTCGTAACAGTGTTGGTAATTACTGTTGAGTTTACGACATTTTAAAGTGTCAACGTGTTTACAACGTTTTTGTGTACCATCGAATTTACGACGTTTATTTTGCCATCACCTTTACGACTCTTTTCTTTGCCATCGAATTTACAACTTTGCTTCTGGTATCGTCGTTACGACGCTTTCTTCCATCCTACTTTACAATGATTTCTTTTTCTTTTTTTACCGTCGACTTTAGGACGTTTCTTTTTTTTCTCTTTTCGCCAAAGCATTTTTTGGTTTATATTTTGATAATAATATATATGTTTCTCGTAATTATACAATTTACTCTTCATTGGCCCTTCAACCAGAGTGCAAAGTGCATATCTTTCCGCTTAAGTACTTCTGCATCTGAAATTCGTTCAATAATTTATTTTACCTGACTTACAAATAAACTACATGTATAGAAATTTGTTAATTTAATTAGTAATACTAGACACATAGTATTAAATATATAAAATTCATATATATATATATATATATATAAATATACCTTCAAACGGAAGCACTTCAGTACAATTTAAAAGTATATACATGTGTGCCGCGTGATGGTCTTCTGGACTACTCCACCAAACTTCTTTTAATTTGTCACTGAGACGCCCAATTGGGGAGAAGATAAGGAACTCCCTGTACTGCATAAGTTGGGGCAACTCCACCATCATCATATCTCATAGGTGCTCTTTTTCGTGTGTGAACGGTGGATGCGAAGTAATACGATGTGAAGTGCAAAGTTTTTTCTATCAGACTACCAGCAACGATTGACCCTTTAACTTTTGACAGATTCTAAGAATTTTCATAAACCGTTCAAATGAGTACATCCATAAAAAATGAACAAGTCAAGCCAGTAGTGCTTCGTGAGGAAGGTGCACTGGGACATGTTCTATAACATCAAAGAACGAAGGAGGAAAAATCTTCTCTAAGTTGCACAACAAGAGCGGTATATCTGTTGAAAGTTGTTCCAAACCTTCTACTGTGAGTGTTCGTGCACTCAAATCTCGAAAAAGCCCCAATACCTAAAATATATAGTGCACATATATAAGTGATATATATATATATAGGTATATATCTATTACTAAATTATGTCAAAACAAATACATGCAAGTGCTTCATGTACATTTTTCAGAAGTAACTCGGCCAAAATAAATGGTAGTAGTCGTTGCATGAATACATGACAATCATGGATTTTCATGCTTATAAACTTTTGCCCTTGCTCAATGCATCTTGAGAGATTCGAAACATAATCATCATGATACTTCACTTCTGATGACACCCAATTGAATAACGCTGTTTTCGCCTCTGATGACAACCTAAATATAAGAACTCGAATTTTGTCGTCGCTTTTGATATGCAACTCACTTCTAGAAAAAATTGATGGTAAGTGTAAACGTGAATTTCTGTTATCCTTAGTCCTACTGGCTACTTTCAGAATCATATGCATGAGATTCTCGAAAAACTTCTTCTCGATGTGCATCACATCTAAATTATGTCGAATCAGCAAATCTTTCCAATATGACAGCTCCCAAAATATACTTTTTATGCCAATTATGATGTCATCCATAATAGTCCGGCATATTACTAGGAACGTGTCAATTACTTCCTTGAGGAACAATTGCTAAAGCACCATAATAATTCATGTTTGCTTCAATTTCATCTCCTGATAGATACAGTGGTGGATGATCCTTTACCTTAACTTTACTCCTGAATAGAGTCATGTTTCGTCTGTACGGATGGTTAATTGGAAGAAATCGATGATGACAATCAAATAAAGACGTCTTCCTCCCATGCTTCAGTTGGAATGCATATGTCCTCCCAAGGCAATACGGACAAGCCAATCTCCCATGTGTTGTCCAACCTGATAACATTATGTATGCAGGGAAGTCACTTATTGTCCACATAATCACTGCTTTCATCGTAAAATTTGTTTGGGATGAGCAATCATATGCTCGAACCCCATGCGTCCATAACTGTTTTACCTCATAAATCAAAGGTTGCAAAAATACGTCAAGCGACCACTTCGGATGATTAGGACCAGAAACTAGTATACTTAGTAATAATAATTCATTTTCCATGCACATCCCCGAAGGAAGGTCATAAGGCGTAAGGATTACTGGCCACAAAGAATATTGTCTGCCAAACATTCCAAACAGACTAAAACCATCGGTGCATAGAGCAAGATAAACATTCCTAATATTTCTAGCAAAATCTTTGTGTACTGTATTGAAATGTTTCCACGCCTTTGCATCTGAAGGATGATTAATCTCTTCATCTGTCTATAAATGCTCTACATGCAATCTCGTCGCAGCTGCTAACCTTTGAAACTAATATAATCTCTTCAACCTGTATGTTATTGGTAAGTGGTAAGTACCACATCTGTTGATACAGTACCTTCATATACATCCCTCGTATAGAGGCTCGTTTGCAGCATCTCACATGTCATAAAACCTTTTTGCATCTAAATTAAGTGCCTCAGAAATTATAGGTTGATCATTATTAGTTTTCTGAAATGCATTTGTGACCATCTCATGCATCTGATCATGCTCTACAACCCCATGAATTTCATTCTAATAACCAACATCATGCAAATTACTCGATTCACCTATATTACCTTCAATATTATTAAAATTACTACTACTTGCTTTATCATTCCCACCACCACTATCACCTTCCCCATGGTGAAACCAAATGTAATAATGTGGTTTAAACCCTCTATTTAATAGATCATTCCAAAAAATTTTACTCGGGCGAATTTCGTATTTTTGCATTTCAGACAAGGTCATAACATCTTACCTGATTCAAGCGTGATTTCGGTTTGACTTGCATGGTGCATGAATATTTCTGTCGAGTTCATAAACTCCTTTGTCACGATTCCAGTAGCATCTCTATGCACATACATCCACTTCCGTTGCTCGAATATATTGATATACCTCATTTATACCGACTTATAGCTTACTAATTCATATATTTTCTTTAGTCTTTGTCGTGTTTTTAGAGTCTTTTCAGGTACAAAATGCAATGATACTTTGGATTCCACATGCTGAGCAAGAGTGGAGCTTGACTTTGGATTTTTCCACTATGAGCTAAATGATCGATCGATAAACACCAAGATCGATCGATCACAACTTTAGATAGGGAAAACTGCGCTCGATCCAAGGACTGACTCCTCACGCCTGACGCGATCGACCCCCATTCATCTATGTCATGCGCATGATCCATTGCACGACCAAGCACTCAAAGATTGATCGAGCCATTTAAGGAGAAGTTGCGTGCGATCCTTTGCACGATATGGAAGCTTCATGATCGAATGAGGAAAGGTTGATCGATCGAGCAGTCTAAGGATCGATCGATCCAAGACTCTGCGAAGCTCCTTATTTAGAGAGAGAAAAGGAGCATACTCTTATTGTAACCTAGAGGATAAGGATTAAAATCTCTACATCATTGGAGAAGATTCCTAAACCTCTATTGCATCTATTCTAAGTTTTGAATGAATTTCTTTACAATTGCTTGCTTGTTTTCTATTTCCATGTCTGAGTAGTTCATAGTCAAGTTTAGGGTATTCTAAGGATCTTAAAGGAATTAAGGATGAGGAACAAATAGGTCTCAATTATGGAATCTCAACCTAGAAACATGGTTAATGCTTAGGTTAGAGTAGCTAACTAATCTATGATCTCAGATTACTTATTATCCCAAATTTTTAATAAGACCAGAACCTTTCTAGGTAAGCTACATCTTCACTACCAACGAGAGTTGATGGTATGGTTGGGTTGTGGAAACTTAGGAACCGTTAATACTGCATGGTTAGAATCCCAGAACCAACGAGAGTTAGGATCTCTAGGATATATGCATAGTGATTATCGCTGCGAGAGTAGGTAGTCAATTGTTATTTCTTAGTCGAGAACGGAACTGATCTTGTCTGAATAGATTCCTCATCCCACCCTTGATTTCCTTATGAATCCCCTAGACTTGATACTTTAGATATTGTTTACATTAAATTTCCTAGTTACACTCAAATGCACTCAAAACACCCATTGACTTAGCTCTAGTTAAATAATCAAATCGTTAGTGTGGTAATTGGTCTTTGTGGATTCGATCCCTAAATACTATTACGTTTGCTGTGCATTTGCAGTAGGATAGGGGTTAAAACTCGTAGTATCAAGTTTTTGGCGCTGTTGCCGGGGACCAATAGCAGTACCTTTCGATTATTTATTGAGTTAGAGACTAAAACACCTTCGTTTACCTTTTGTTTTTATTTATTTGTTTTGTTTTTCAGGTATTGATTTTATAATGACTGACGGAGAAGAAAGCATAGCCGATTTTACAAAACAGGAAGCTACGTTAGAACAGTTAAGGCGAGAGATTGAAAAGCTAAAACGGGAAAGAGATGCTAGAATAGAACAGATGCCAAGAAGGGCCATCGGTGAAATAGAAACGCCTCACCACTACTATCAATGTGGATATGGGATTTCTGTTAGCTTACCAGAGGGTTGCATTGAGCATGAGTTGAGCCCTCTTTTGATAGCATTGGTTAGACAATTTACCTTTCACGGTTTCCCTACTGAAAATCCTATAGATCATCTTGAAAATTTTGAGGAAATTTGTAGTACAACCGTACCTAGAGGAATCCCTGAGGACTATGCTAAGAGCGAACTTTTCAAATTTTCTTTGGAAGGAAAGGGAACCAAATGGCTTCAGTCTTTGCCAGCAGGGTCGTTAACGTCATGGGAACAAGTTAGAAACAAGTTTCTGGATCACTTCTTTACCAAAAAAATACTGCTAAGTTGAAGAACAAGATTTCAAATTTTCATCGAAGAGACAATGAGTCTTTTGGAGAAGCGTGGGATAGGTTGAAAGGATATAGAAGGGATTGCCCACACCATGGTTTCAGCGATGAAAAAGTTTTGAACTCCTTCTATAGCGGACTGAGTTGGAGTTTTAAGAAGCTACTCAATGCTTCAAGCAAGGGAGATTTCACTACAAACACGAGTGAGAGCGCTTTTCAGGTTATTGAGAATTTGGCTGTGAGTACAGGGGATTTACGTGACCACAAAGAATATTCACCTTAGATGGACAAAATCACAGGGATATATGAGAAGCTAGATCAGTTCATAGCTTCAAGTGAGTTTAGGAGGAAATCTGTTAAACTTTACCCATCACAGAAGAAATCAATCCTTCAAGACCGTCAATCGGAAATACTTTACACCGAGCAAATGGCTACAGCAAGTCCCACTCCTTCATCTAATGACGAGATTAAAGCTTTATTGGAGCAGGTCATTCAGGGTCAATCTAGGATTACATCCGAAATCAATAATCAGATGAGAGTTATGTACTCATAGTTGAGTTACATGATTGATTATGTTATGCCTAAGATGGAGAACACGACCTCCCTTCTGGCTGCGAATGATGATCATCAAGATTGTGATGCTGTTATGTTGAGAAGTAGTAGGGAACTTGAAGCAAACCTCCAAAAACCGAGACAAGAGAGAGTAGTAGTCAATGTTGAGGATGATAGAGCTGAAGAGGTTTGTGAGGAAACGACCACACCCACGCCGACACCAGAGCCGTCAGTAGTACCTGAGAGATCATACGCTCCGGTACCACCATACCCCATCCCACCGAAGAAGTCCAAAAAGGATTTAGAGAACGCCAAATGTAAGGAGTTGTTATGAGATCTGTCTATTCGGTTACCTTATGTTGATGCCTTGCAGATGGTACCTTCAATTAAGAGCTATGTCAAAAGCCTAGTGATGAACAAGTTCATAGGAGAAGATAGAGTGATGATGATCACGCAGGATTGCAGTTCTAGACTTCAAAATCGCTTTCCTAAGAAAGAAGAAGATCCTGGATGATTTGTACTTTTAGTTCGGATAAATTCTGTAACTTTTGAGCGTTCGTTGTGTGATCTAGGCTTAAGTGTAAACCTAATGCCATATTCTGTAGCATTGAGGTTAGGGTTCTCGAACTTCAAGCAAACCAAGATCTCTCTTCTTTGCAGACCGTTCAAGGAAATATCCAATTGGTATTCTCGAGGATCTTGATGTTGAAGTTGGGAATACAGTAGTACCAACCGATTTTGTGGTGCTGAAGCTAGACGAGGAACCTAAAGACCCTCTCATCTTAGGTCGACCTTTTCTCCGAACAGTAAGTGCTATGATTGATGTCAGGAATGGAAGAATAGATCTATAGCTAGGGGATATGAAGATGACATTTGAGATGGACAGGATGCTAAAAAAACCAATGTTGAATGGCATAACCTTCTTTGTCGACACTTTTGAAGAGATTGTAGAAGAATTGAATGAAGAGATATACGTTGAGGACCCTTTTGAGCTTGCACTTACAAGAATAGAGTCAGAATGTGGGTTTGCAAACGACAAAGCAACAAGTTATACCAGAATGTTGGATTCATGCAAGCAGATTGAGGAAATGATAGCCTATGCAATTTTAGACTCTCCAAAACCATCCATACCTTCAGCTTTGACAGACCCTTGAAGTGAGTTAAAGGCTCTCATAGTCGAGCTTAAGACTTTCCCAGCAGGACTAAGGTATGTAATTCTCGGTCCTAATTCTACCTATCCTGTAATCGTTAATGCTAAGTTGAATGGTTCTGAATTGGAGACAATTATTAGAGAACTTCAAAAGTACCGTAGGGCTATAGGTTATTCAATAGATGATATCCCTGGTATTTCACCCAAGTTATGCATGCATAGGATACATCTGATCGATGAGTCTAAGAGTTCTATAGAGAACCAAAGAAGGTTGAATTCAAATCTGAAAGAAGTTGTCTAGAAAGATATAATAAAATTGTTAGAAGCAGGGATTATATATCCTATATCAGATAGTAATTGAGTTAGTCATGTCCATGTCGTACCTAAGAAAGGAGGAATTACTATAGTCAAGAATGAGAATAATAAATTGATACCTACCAGAACTGTCACGGGTCATAGGATGTGTATTGATTTCAGAACTTTAAATTTCTCTACTAAGAAGGACCACTTCCCTATGCCCTTCATGGATCAAATGCTTGAGAGATTGGCTAACCATTCTTACTACTGCTTTTTAGATGGTTATTCAGGTTTCTTCCAGATCTCCATTCATCTAGACGATCAGGAAAAAACGACTTTCACATGCCCTTATGGTACATTTGCATATCGCAGAATGCCATTTGGGTTATGCAATGCTCCAACAACTTTTCAAAGATGCATATGTCGATTTTCACTGATATGATTGAGGATATTATGGAAGTTTTTATGGATGACTTTTCTCTGTATGGTTCTTTTTTCTCTGGTTGTCTTTCTAACATTTGCAGGGTTCTCAAACGTTGTCAAGACAAGCATCTAGTGCTAAATTGGGAGAAGTGTCATTTTATGGTTATAGAAGGGATTGTACTCGGTCACAAAATATCAGGGAAATGAATTGAGGTTGACAAAGCAAAGATTGAAGTAATGACAAGCTTGAAATCACCAACCACAGTCAAGGAAATCATAAGTTTTCTTGGTCATACCGGTTTCTACAGGAGGTTTATTAAGGATTTTTCGAAGATAGCCAGACCACTCACTCAATTGCTATGCAAGGAAGTTAAGTTTGAGTTTACCAAAGAATACGAGGAAGCCTTTCTGACCTTGAGAGGAGCTTTAGTTAGTGCACCGATAGGTCAACCACCAGATTGGGAATTACCTTTTGAGATTATGTGTGATGCGAGTGATTACGCAGTTGGAGCTGTTTTGGGGCAGAAAATGGACAAGAAGTTGCATGTAATCTACTACGCTAGCCGAACACTCGATGATGCTCAACAAAAGTATGCAACCACAGAAAAAAAAACTTTTGGTTATCGTTTTTGCCTTTGAGAAGTTCAGATCTTATCTTGTTGCTTCTAAGGTGATTGTACACATGGATCATGCTGCTCTTAAATATCTCCTTTCCAAGAAAGATGCTAAGCCTAGGCTGCTTCATTTGGTGCTGTTACTGCAAGAGTTTGATCTTGAGATCAAAGACAAAAGAGGCGTAGACAATAGAGTTGCACACCACCTTTCGAGACTACGAATTGACGATTTCATTCCCCTTGATGATAGCCTACGGGAAGAACAAGTTTATCGTATACACACCATTCATAAGGCTCGTCAGTTGCCCGCTGATCCTCCTCCGTGTTCCAGGAACTCCGTGGTTTGCCGATTATGCCAACTATCTCAATGCAGATGTCAACCCTCCTGAGTTTCATGGTTACAGGAAGAAGAAGTTTTGAGGGATGTCAAACGATACTACTCGAATGCTCCTTACCTATACAAACAATGCTCTGATGGCATCTTCAGACGATGTATTTCTGAAAATGAGATTCGCGATATATTGTTCCATTGTCATGGTTCTTCATATGCATGTCACTTCGCCACTTTCAAGACTGTCGCGAAGGTTCTTCAATCAGGTTTCTGGTGGCCCACGATGTTTCGTGACACATACTCATTTGTTTTGACATGTAACTCTTGTCAGCGACAAGGTAACATAAGTAGAAGAAATGAGATGTCACAAAACTTCATTATCGAGGTTGAGGTGTTTAATGTCTGGGGAATCGATTTTATGGGACCCTTCCCCATCTCTTTTGGGAACCAATACATACTTGTTGCTGTGGATTATGTATCTAAGTGGGTTGAAGCAATAGCTAGTCTGATTAATGACGCCAAAGTGGTTGTCAAGATGTTCAAGCATATCATATTTCCTAGGTTTGGTATTCCGAGGATTGTGATCAGTGATGGTGGGTCTCATTTCATTAACCAAACTTTTAATAATCTGCTGTAGAAGTACGGAGTTCGCCACAAGGTTGCTACGCCATACCACCCTCAAACAAGCGGTCAGGTTGAAGTTTCTAGTCGAAAGATCAAAAGCATTCTGCAGAAAACCATTTGTACAACAAGGAAAGATTGGTCGACTAAGCTAGATGATGCTCTTTGGGCTTACAGAGCCGCTTTCAAGACACCATTAGGAACAACTTCGTTCCATCTGCTGTATGGTAAATCCTGTCACCTTCCAGTCGAGCTCGAATACAAGGTTAATTGGGCTATCAAGCATCTTAACTATGATATCAAATCTGCCTCGGAAAGACGGTCACTACAGATACATGAACTTGAAGAGATCCGACACTTGGCTTACGACAACTCGAGAATTTACAAAGAACGAACAAAGGCCGCCCATGATAAACGTATCCTTAGCAGGAGTTTTGCTCCTAATAATAAAGTTCTTTTGTTTAACTCACGTTCAAAACTTTTTTCTGGAAAGCTTAGGTCAAGGTGGTTCGGTCCTTTCACCATCAAGGAAGTCAGACCGTATGGAGTAAATGGGGAGAAGAATTTGTAGTAAATGGACAGCGCCTTAAACCATATTTTGGTTCCCCGACAAAGTCAACGAAGATTTCATCTCTTTGACTGATATAACTACCACATAGCGTCCTTCTTAGTCAAGCTATTGACTTTAAACAAGCGCTGAGTGGGAGACAACCCGCCAATAGGTTAGTTTTTACTTTATTTTTCGTTGGTTTTAAGTCAAAGTTGTCTTTTGTTTTCAGGAAACGTGGTACGAGTGTATGGCCCGATCGACCCACACGAAGATCAATCGTGCAATAGGGGATGAGGAAAGCCGCAACGGTCACGCCGATCAACCAAAGGACTCAGCTCAATCGATCGGCAACCCAATTGTGTTTGCGCACGATCCATCGATTGATCGTGACATTATGACCGATCGATTTTCTACTTACGCACGATCTGTTGACCGAACTTAGCTCGTTCCATCCCTAGATCTTCATAGATCGATCGATCTAAATGTGCTTGATCGATCCATACCTCCATGTACGTTTTCAAAATCACAGAACAATTTTCAATTACTTCTTTTGCTTCCTGTCATTCTTTCTCTCACTAATATTCACACCGAGATGGTGTGAACTAAGTTTGGGCAGAACCGTTTGTTTGCTAATGAAGTTTCTCTCTTTTGTTTTGCTTTTGAGTCTAACATTGTTTTAGATAAGCTTTTATCGGTCCAGGGACTATGATTTATGAGGAATGGTACATTTCATAGGGGTTTAAGCTACCATTTGTCTTATTTCTGATGAGCATTGTTGACTATTAGAAAACCCAGAGATTCATCATCTGTTCATATTAAAACTACTTCCTCTCGATTGTTTTGAAAATCCGGTATCACCTTCAAACTTAACCTGATTTCATTTCTTGTCTAGAGGGTTGGTATACATTAGATCGGATTATCAATCTCACTCTAAGAACCTTCCCAAAAACTTTGGTTTCTTTTTCTCAAAGTTTCTTGCACTTTAAATTTCAATAATCGAAGTAAGCCTAGGGTAAAGTTTCTCAATGACGCTGCTTGTTTTTAAGGTAAACTGGATAGTTTCGAGGACATCTCCAAGGACATAATCTTTTTCACCTTACTAACTCGCTTATTGAGAAAAAATCCAATGAAGCTACTCGCATTACACACCTTTGAAATTTCAAGAGGAAAAACTACCGATAAAAAGAAAATACAATGATACCCTATAAATGTAGGGAGAAATCGGTTTGAAAAAAAAGAATAAGAGGAAAAGAACCACAGCATGGTGGGGTACTTAGTGTTGGGAATGAGTTCATGTGTCATTTGATCGATATTCTCTGGATAAGGCCACACTTATACTCATAAGAGGTTGGTGTCGTGATCTAGAACTTTTGGGTCTGATTTTGGAGTTAGGATAGACTAGTTGTTAAGTCTGGGGGAAGTATAAGGTGGTCTCTCTCTCGTCGAATGAATCGAGTGTTCTTTGCTTAGGTTCTGAGATGTTAAATTCCTATGATGAATGAGTTCTTGAGTTTATATCTTCCTATTAGATATTGGTATATTTGCTTGAGGACAAGCAAAAAGCCAAGTCTGGGGGAATTGACATACCTCATTTATACCGACTTATAATTTACTAATTCATATGTTTTCTTTAGTCTTTGTCGTGTTTTTAGAGTCTTTTCAGGTAACGCAAGGATACTTTGGATTCCACATGCTGAGCAAGAGTGAAGCTTGAATTTGGATTTTCCACTATGAGCTAAACGATCGATCGATCAACACCAAGATTGATCGATCACAACATTAGATAGGGAAAACTGCGCTCGATCCAATGCCCGACTCCTCACGTCTGACGCGATCGACCCCCATTCGTCTATGTCATGCGCACGATCCATTGCACGACCAAGCACTTAGAGATCGATCGAGCCATTTAAGGAGAAGTTACGCAAAATCCTTTGCACGATATGAAAGCTTCACGATCGAATGAAGAAAGGTTGATCAATCGAGCAATCTAAGGATCGATCGATCCAAGACTCTGCGAAGCGAAAAGGAGATTTCCTTATTTCATATCAGTTTGGTTTACTCTATATATTAGGTTAAAAACACGTTTTTAGACAAGCTTTTACAGAGAGAAAAAGGAGCATACTCTTATTGTAACCTAGAGGAGAAAGATTAAGATCTCTATATCATTGAAGAAGATTCCTAAACCTATATTGCATATATTCTGAGTTTTGAATGAATTTCTTTACAATTGCTTGTTTGTTCTCTATTTCCATGTCTGAGTAGTTCATAGTCAAGTTTAGGTTATTCGAATGATCTTAAAGGAATTAAGGATGAGGAACAAATAGGTCTCAATTATGGAATCTCAAAATACTATTACGTTTGTTGTGCACTTGCAGTAGGATATAGGGTTAAAACTCGTAGTATCATATATCACCACCAAAAATTATTTTTTGGGTTTCTTCCCAAAACCGTTATTTTTGCACAAAAACGTTTTTTTTCTTCTCCCAACCGTTTTTTTCTTCTCTCTAACAAGTTTTCTTGTTTGTTGTGTGGTGTTATTATTTATGAAGAGAGACCTCCTCTTTATATAGGCAAAAAATTAACAATGATTTTACAACCTTAAACCAAATACGAGTAATTTACAACGTATGTAACTACCCATAAATATCTAATTTAAAATTTTGTCCTTTAATAGTTGTAAATCATCTACTCCTAAAATACTTGCAAGTAGAGACATTTTAACAACGAAATGTATTTTTTAACTACGTCTTTACGACAAATTTTATAATATTTTAATAACAAATTACGTAACACAAAAAACTTGTGTACCGAATTTCAAGTTTCGTTTTTAACTCGTTGTAAAAGATTACGTCGTAAACAAGTTGCAAGTTAGAGACTAATTAACAATGTACTGTATTGTAAATGACAAAGCGTTGTTAAAGCGTCGTAAAATGCCAACTAAGTTACAACAAAAACTTTCGTTGTCCTCTTACAACTCTTTTACGACGAAATGCACTCACGTCGTAAAAGAGTTGCGAAGACGTTCCTAATTTACGACGTATCCAAAACGTCGTAAATTGATGTTGTTATACTAATGTTTTCTTGTAGTGTTAGTGCTACATATTTATGTGCCAATCCGATGTTCCACTCACGCATGAAATTTCCTTTTATTTTATGTAGTGCACTATTGTTTATATACTAATGTTTCTAATGATTCCACGTGTCTATGTTGTCTTGCTGTAGACATTTTATCAATAATTTGATGTATGACTCTGTAAAAAAGAATAAATTTCATGTATTTGAATATTAAATAATAAATTTTTGGGATTATCTTTATATATATATTATTATTTTTCTCACTATGATTACGATAATAGTTATAATTATAATTATCATAATCTTTGATAACTAAATTAATGAGTTAATTATCTTGATCAATATCTTTAAGAAAAGAAATTCGAGTAGATATGCAGAAGTGCGGCATTTCCCACCAAATCTTCCATTATTGGCTTTTACTGTCATTATTAAGAGACTTTCAAAGATAGTCTTCCATTTTTTTCTTTTTGTGTTTGTCGACTCTCAAAAGTTTTCCCATCTCATTCTCACTTTGTCTAGTCTCTTGAGAAAACAAAATTTGCCCTGATTTGTTTTTTACTTTACGTAACTTTTGCTCATGAATTGTTACCTTTTTCTTATTACTTTTAAGTCAAATAAACAAAGTCTCATAATGTTATAGCTAGATGACAACCAATTAAGTCACTGAATATTATAAAAAGTATTTTTAGTCAAATAGTTTAATGTCCAACGGTTAAATGAGTACACGCATCTACAAATCGATGGACTTTTTGGTTATATATTGAACTTTTGGTTCCAGAGACATGGTTAATGAGACAAAGGCGTCTTTGATGCTTAGAATCAAATTCTGCAAAGAGTTCTCGAATAAAGCAAACGGAAAGTGATTAAGTGTTCAGTAAGAAGAAAACTCATTGAGTTCAAGGTTTCAATGTAAGGCTCTGACCATTTCTGGAGTTGAACAATTTTCCAGGACACTTGAAGAAGAAAAAAGAACTTGTGTTTAAAGGGAAACATAATACTTTCAAGGCTAATTATGAATCAAAGACAAACCTTTTGGAGAGTAATATGAAGAGCCGGGCTAAGATGTTGATGCTATGAAGATCGGTTCGGATCCTCTCTTCTCATTAAGCAGATGGGCCGGCTCATGTGGGCCTTGACATGGGCCACGTTCTCTCTAGTTCTGGCCTGGTCCATTAGCTGGATCAAATACTTCTTCTGTTGGGCTTCTTCTGGTTCTCAGGCCCATGATGTTTTGGTGAGTCCATTGCTTCTTGTTTAGCCTCATTACAAAGGAAAAAACAGTCAAAGTGTGATGTAATAACATAGAGGCATAAGTAGGGACTGATCATATATAGCTTTAATGTTGTAAGGGTAACACAATAGTAGTAAGAGTAAAAAGAGACTAGAGAGAAGTGAGTTGGGAGCTTACAAGGGGTGTTCTTGAGTTCTTGAGGGGTTCTTTCTCTTGGTGAGGTCTTTTGGGGATTACTAGAGTGTGTAAGGAAAACATATTAAGCTATAAACCACCAAGGATTGGTTGTTAATCCTTCGAGATGTACCAAGTCCGGTTTTAGGACTTGGGAACTCGTTAATTGGTGTGTCTCTCTTTCTTGTTCTTTCTTCAAAAACAACAACAAACAAGACATCAAGTGAAGATAAAAAACAACAATTGGTATCAGAGTGTGTAAGGAAAACATATTAAGCTATAAACCACCAAGGATTGGTTGTTAATCCTTCGAGATGTACCAAGTCCGGTTTTAGGACTTGGGAACTCGTTAATTGGTGTGTCTCTCTTTCTTGTTCTTTCTTCAAAAACAACAACAAACAAGACATCAAGTGAAGATAAAAAACAACAATTGGTATCAGAGTGTGTAAGGAAAACATATTAAGCTATAAACCACCAAGGATTGGTTGTTAATCCTTCGAGATGTACCAAGTCCGGTTTTAGGACTTGGGAACTCGTTAATTGGTGTGTCTCTCTTTCTTGTTCTTTCTTCAAAAACAACAACAAACAAGACATCAAGTGAAGATAAAACACAACAATAGGTATCAGAGCTTTAGAGGTAAACAAAGTTGCAATCTTTTGAAGTAAAAGGTATAAACTTTCTGTGTAAAAGCCGAGAACTTTCATAAGAAAGAGATCTCCTTTAACAGAAATCAAGTAAAGGTTACTATTAAAGGAATTGTAGCCGGGGTTATCTGCAAGCAAGAAGGGTTATCTTTGTGTTCTTCTTGTGTGTGCTGGTAGTATATCGTTGAAGATATCATGGAACCGACACAAGGTAGATTTGAAGTGGAGAAGTTTGATGGGGAAGGAGATTTTATGATCTGGAAGTATAGAATCAGAGCTACTATAGAGATTCTTGGTTTGGACTCAGTGTTGAGTGAAAGACAGAAAGATCAGACTCTTTTAACTATAGAGTCTGAGAAGAAGAAAGATCCGATATCTTTAACCTCAGAAACAGATAAGAAAAAAGAAGAAGACAAGAGTGGTACATAGGAATGAGTCTGACAGACATGGTTTTAAGAAAGGTTATCCACGAACCTACAGCTTTTGATATGTGGAATGCTCTTGAAGATGAATATCAAGTCAAGACCCTGCCACATAGATTTCATTTGAAACAAACTTTCTATAGTTTCAAAATGGAGGAAGATAAGACTCTGGACAAAAATCTAGATACGTTCAACAAGCTACTCTCAGATTTTTCAAGTCTGCAAGTTGTTATGAGTGATGAAGACCAGGCGGCTATCCTAATGAACAGCCTTCCCAGTCAATATGAAACTCTAGTCCATACTCTAAAGTATAGCAGTGGAATAACAACTATAACAGTTAAAGAAATTATAAGTTATGCTTACTCTATAGAGATGAAACTTAAGAAGAAGGGAAAACAAAAAGGTGATTGGTGAAGGACTATTTGTTCAGTCAAGAGGTAGAAGTGAAAAAAGAAATCACGGAAAAGGAAAATCGACTAGCAGAAGCAAGTCTAAACCTAAAAAGGAAAGAGCTTGCTGGATATGTGGCAGTTTGGATCATTTTAAAGCTAATTGTCCAAAGAGGGGACACTCCACATCTGGTCAGTCTAATCACACTAAGGCAGAAGCTGCAGTTGCTACATCAACTCGGACAGAACCAGAAATGCTTGCAACAATGGATCAGAAGTTAAGAAATGGTTGGATACTTAATTTTGGCTGTTCATATCATGTCACTTACAGAAAGGATTTAATGTTTGACATTGAGGAAATCAATGGTGGTAAAATATATATGGGAAATGACACTTTCTGTGAGATAACAGCCATAGGAAAAATCAAGATACGAAACTCTGATGGAAGTGAAATGGTTTTGACAAATGTCAGATACTCACCTTCGACAAAAAGAAATCTGATCTCTCTAGGTCAACTAGAATCGTTGGGGTGTTGGTTCATGTCAAAAGATTTTAGAATGAAAGTCTTTAAAGGAGAAAAACAAGTGTTAGCTGGGGATTACAGAGACACTGTTTACTATCTAGATGGAGAGTCAGTGTTTGATCAAGCTAATCCTGCACTTGAAATGCCAAACAAAGCAAATCTTTGGCATAGTAGGCTAGGACATCTCAGTGAGAAGAACCTGAAGATATTCAAGTGAGAGACTTGAATATGTTCACTCGGATCTCTGGGGATCACCTAATGTAACCCCCAGTTTATCTAGATGTCGGTACTACATATCTTTTGTGGATGATTACACAAGGAAGGTGTGGATCTATTTCCTAAAAACAAAAGATGAGGCTTTTACAAAGTTTGTAGAATGGAAAGTCTTAGTGGAAAATCAAAGCAAGCAAAAAGTGAAAGCTTTAAGAACTGACAATGGCCTAGAATATTGCAACAAATCTTTCGAAGATTACTGCAAGGAACATTTAATCCTAAGACATAAGACGTGTCCTTATACCCCTCAGCAGAATGGAGTAGCTAAAAGGGTTAACCGAACAGTTTTAGAAAAAGTAAGAAGCATGTTGTGTGAAACTGGGTTGGGAGAATCATTCTGGGCAGAGGCATCATCTACTGTGGTATACATGTTGAATAGATCACCTTCAAAACCTCTAAATTATGATGTTCCTGAGGAATTATGGACAGGATGGAAACCAGAGTATGACCACATGAGCAAAGAAGAGAATTTTCTGGGTTATCCTCAAGGTGTGAAAGGGTACAAAATTTGGAGTGGTGAAGAAAGGAAATGCAATATAAGTAGAGATGTTATCTTCGCAGAGAATATAATGTATAAGGACTCTGATCGTGCTCAGCTTAAAGACATTTAATTTAATGATTCAATAAAGAAAGTTAAGCATGTCTCTTTTCTATTACCTGATTCAAAAAATTCTACTGAAGAAGAAGAGCATATAGGAATTAATGATGAAGGTGGAGAAAATGAGGGAGAAGAAACTGAGAATGTTGAAGAAGAGATTGAAACAAATCAGTTACAACACTATTAGTTGGCACGAGACAGAGAAAGAAGAACTCAGATCAAGGCTCCTAGCATGTATGATGATTTGAGTATTTCGGCTTTTGCATTGAATATGGCTCAGTTGATAAATTCTGAGGAACCTAGAACCTATCAAGAAGCTATTAGCAGTTCTGATAAAGAGAAGTGGTCAGAGGCTGCAGCTGAGGAAATGATTTCTTTGAAGAAAAACATGACATGGGTTCTAATTGATCGACCTAAAACAGAAAGGATTATTGGCTGTAAATATGTGTTTAAGCTAAAGCCATGAATTCCAGGAGTTGAAGAACCTAGGTATAAAGCTAGGTTAGTGGCTAAAGGCTATTCACAGTTAGAGGACATAGACTATCACGGCGTGTTTTCACCAGTTGTGAAACACGCCACCATCAGGCTGATGATGTCTATGACCGTGATGTTAGACATGGAACTAGAACAGTTAGACGTGAAAACAGCTTTAATAAATGGTGTTTTAGGTGAAAGGATTCTAATGGAACAACGAGAAGGTTTTGCAGAAGGTGACAAAGTCTGTTTGCTAAAGAAATCTATTTACGGATTGAAGCAGTCACCTAGACAGTGGAACTTGATATTTGACAAGTTTATGAAGTCACGGGGATATAGCAGAAGTGAACATGATCCCTGTGTCTATTTCAAGTATGTTGAAAATGACAGTTTGGTCTACTTACTACTATATGTGGATGACATGTTAGTAGCTGCTAAGAATGTGAAGGAAATTTCCAGATTAAAGAAGCTACTAAGTACAGAGTTCGAAATGAAGGATTTGGGTGCTGCAAGGAGAATTCTAGGTATTGATATCATTAGAGATAGACAAAAGGGAACTCTTACTCTATCTCAACAGAGCTACTTAGAAAAAATTATAAAGACATATGGCATAGAACAAGCAAGACCAGTACAGACACCCATGGGAACACGCTTCAAGCTATCTAGCACAAAACCAGACAAGAAAGAAGAAACAGAAGAAGATATGAAGTCTGTACCTTACACCAGTGTTGTTGGTAGTTTGACGTATGCCATGGTTGATACACGTCCTGATTTAGCATATGCAACTGGTCTTGTCAGCAGGTTTATGAGCGCTCCTAGCAGAGAACATTGGAAAGGGGTTAATGGATTTTAAGATATGTCAAAAATACATTAGATCTGAAGGTCGTATACAAGAAACCAGATGTATTCAAAGTAAGAGGGTACAGTGACTGTGACTTTGCAGCAAACTTAGATAAGAGAAGATCTATAACCGGATATGTGTTCCAGGTTGGAGAGAACACCGTGAGTTGGCGGTCATCTCTTCAGCACACCGTGGCTCTCTCAACCACTGAAGCCGAGTTCATCGCACTGGTTGAAGCCGGAAAGGAAGCCTTGTGGCTGAAAGGAATATCTTCGGAATTAGGGTTTCCTCAGAACGATGCAGAAATCTTGTGCGACTCCCAAAGTGCTCTCTGTCTATCGAAGAATTATTCCTATCACGAAAGGACAAAACACATACACGTCAAATACAATTTTATAAAGGAGCATGTTTCAGATGGAACGATTAAGGTGAAGAAGATAGATTCGAAAGTAAATCCAACAGATTTATTGACTAAATCTATTCCTATTATGAAGTTCGAAGAAGGTTTACATAACCTGGGAGTGCTTCGGCACTAATACTTGTTCTCGGTGAAGAGAAGAAAAGGCTCCGGCGGTTGAGTTCGGAGGGAAAAGGGTCATCGACAAAGTTGCATGTCGATGATCTGAACAGATTTGGCGGTTGCATGTCGAAGGGTGAGTTGATCGGAGGTTGTCAGATTGGGAAGAGGAAGAGACGCGAATGAGAAAAGTTGATAACATAATTTTTACTCTATTGTCAAATTCTATTGTACTTGTACGTCGGTTGTAGTATAATAGGTGTCAATCCAACTGGGAATCTAATTATCAACCGGGATGCAGTTAACTACTCTAATTCAAGCCAATCAAAGTGTGGTTTCTCTAACAACCTAAATTCGAACCCTTAAATTGAAAATAGACAGAACGATGCAATTGTAAATAATTCAAACAAGGCAATAAACAGCAGAGTATCAAATAGAATTAACGCAGGTTGAAAAAGCAGGATCCTGAGGAGTGAGTTTCATAGGTCAATGTGACTCTTAAGTTAACTAGGCGCCTGATATCACTCAATAGAGCTAGTCTCTCGTGGTAAACAAACTCGAGTAGACTACTAACAGACCCTATCGCCATAGGCGTTTGATAATCTAGTCGGAATGAACGATCAACTCGCTTAGCGCCGATTCACACCTCAGACATTCGATCCCTCGAGCTGAGCATGTAAATCTCTGAAGTGGTTCAGTCTGACGCTCTACCAAACACCCATCGGTGCTAGAGCGTCTCAGAACAAGCCTCAGTTGATCAGAATGAAACTGGTGATGATAACACCAAATCAGAAAAGACTTACATAAATCTAACCCTAAGCGCCTTAGAAAACCTAAGTATCACGTATACCTAACTCATCCTCAGGAACCCTAAATGACTACTCAGAGCGCATGAGTTTGACACCAAACACGAATTCAGGGTTTGAATGCATCAATAAAGTACTCGAACAAGGTATGAAGTCAACGCTTAACGTAAAACTGAATTGCATAAAATAAACTCGAAAATCAGAAAGTTGGGTTCGATTACAGAGCTCTAAGTTCGCAAGAAAAATCAATTGTCAAAAAACTAGTGTGTGGGTTTTTTGCAACATGTAAGAATATTTGTACTAAACTCATAGCAAAACCCTAGATAAACTCGGCCCAAAGAGCAGTGGATTTTAGCCTTGGTTTGGCCCAGTGACGAATGAAATCGATCTTGGGCTCGAGCCTGGGCTTGAAAGTGGGCTCGATCCGGTCTGAAAAAGGGGCTCGATCCATGCTCGAGTTGGGGCTCGAATTGGGCTCGATCAGGTCTGGAAACTGTGCTCGAACTCGGCTCGAGCTGGGGTTCGAAATGGGCTCGATCTGTGGCTCGGTAATGGGCTCGATCTATGCTCGAGTTGGGGCTCGAATGGGGCTCGATCTAAGCTCGAGCTGGGGCTCAATCTGGGCTTGAACTGAGGCTCAATCTGCCCGCATCCAGTACCTGAACACTCATAAAATGTAGTATGTATGCAGATGCATGTGAATGTGTATGAATGATACTATCTAGACTCCAACTATATGAGAATGTATCAAAATGTATGTAAAATATACTTAAATGATGCTCCTAAGACGTGCTAAAAAAGTGTATATCAACTCCCCCGAACTTAGTCTTTGCTTGCCCTCAAGCAAATGCATAGTGCTAAGAAGGAAGAAATAGTGTAGACTCTGGGAACACCTTGCCTCAAACAAACAAATCAGTAGGCTGAAAATTGTAAGCCACAAATGAACGCTTATTCTATTGTAAAAAAACACAATCTACTCTCATCAACGCTTAGCATCCTAACCAGATATCCCTTGTGCTTAGCTGAGCTCTAAGAAGCGCAAGTTTGATTCCTAGTTCCAAAGGTGCGGGCCTCAAGAGGGGTTATTGATCATAGACTATTGGTGCAACTTCCAAGAGTTTAGCAAACTTAATTTATTAAGCACAATTTTTAGATTCAGTTTCTGCTCAAACTCAGGATTATGCTCGAGCTTTATTAGTGAACGCAAGGAAGTACGAGTCTACGCACAGTCCTGATTCACCTTAGGCATCAATGTCTTTGCTTTCTAAATGAACACGAAAAAGTACGGGTTTACGCACAGTCCCCGTTCACCTTAGGCAAAATCATATTGGTTTTATCAGTGAACACAAGAAAGTACGAGTTTACGCATAATCCGCGTTCACCTTAGACCTCGTTATGTGAGTTGAGTTATATGAGAAGTACCCCTTTTTCGTTTCATTCTTTCTAATTGACAAGCTAAACTCAAGGAAGGATCAAATTCAATGCATCTCAAACCCCTATCTTGGCAAATTTAAATTCAATGTTAGAGAAAACAAACTACGCCCTTTTGAGACACAACATAAGTACAGGTTTCAAAGGCGGATGATCTACCTGTTAGGTTTCGAAAGGGAAGAACCGCAAGTCCAAGAGTTCACTATGGTTACTAATCAATCAACCTAGCAAGACTGTCTATCCAAAACAAGATGTTTCCTAAAAGTTGGACTCGATCCTAAGTGCAATGCATGAACACTCAGTGTTTTTTTTTTTTTTTTAATGCGTATGAAGCATGAGATCATATCAAATTAAGAAAACAGCAAACATGATTAGTAGTAACCTGGGTCCTCCCCCGAACTTAAATCACACAGCCCCTTGTGTCGTTAAAAGCTTGAGGAAGGTCTTAGACAAGTAATGACATAATAAAATTAATGCAGTGGTATGTACAAGGGGAGGTTGGCGTTCTTACCTCAGCGGAATAGAGACCATCCAGCGGGATCTGTGTCCATCGGATGGATGTTGGGATCAGTGGGCAGATGTGAACTCGACTCATGTTGATCGTTGTAACCAGGCGCTGGTTGTTGCGTGTACCTCTAAAACTCTGAGCCGAATAGGTCATAGTTGCTGAGTTCTGCCTGAGGTGTGTATTGCCGTGAGGTCGAGCCCTGGTTATCGAGCCATGGAATTCTCGTCTGCAGTGTGAGCTGGTGTACATCTGTCTGCTGCTGTGGTTCCTCAGTCCAAGTTTGCTCTTATCAAGGACGACTAGAGGAACGTCTCCGTACTGCTCGGCGTTGTCTCGGTGGCTCATAATTGGTAACCACATCAAGTTCCTCAGTATGAGCTGAATTGAGATCAAATGCCTGGATTTCTGGCATTACATTCCTTGGCTGGGTCTGAGAGGATGTCGCCCGCTCGTATGAAGATGCTCTGCGTGGCTGCATCGCTGTTGGAGTGTTGTGCTCATACGAGGACGCCCTGTGTGGCTGCATTTCTGGGACAGGATTGGAGGGTTGCTTGGAGATTGATGTCGACCTTCTACGCTGCGCTGGTTCTGGAGGCGTGGGATCTAGACTTCTTCGAGTGTTGGGGTTCAATGATAGAGAGCTGAGCTTGTCCAGATCGTGTTAATCTTCTTTGTATTCTACCTAGACAACTTGGAGAGTAGCCCAATGTGCTTGTGCGCTGCTTTCAACCCTTTTGACATCTTAGGGTCTACATAGTCTTCGAAATAATAGTAGTCTGGTTCGTCTAATGTGCTCTCCGTGACCTCAGGTGTCTTCTCGTGGTGGTGGGTTCTGGAGCGAGTTTCAGCGAGGAGATGCGCTGGTGGCAGAAACGCAATGTTCGACTCGAGTTCTATGTCGGCGTACTCTGGGTTGGGAAGCTGAATGTGTGAATCCGTGTTTGCACCTGGTTGTGCAAATCGATACATCAACTTTCCTCTGACTGAGCTCTTCCTCAAAAATCTATGGTTCATGAGGTATGTCATATCGATGTACGCCGGAGGAGTCGAATCTTTCGATTTTATGGTGACATTACATGCCTCCATAATCCTCGTTACAATTCCTCCACAACATATGGAAGCGTTATATTTGCTCTGCAACTGAATTGCCCAGCTTTTGTACCATGTCAGCTGCTTCATGATCACCTTTGTGAACCCGTTATGGTTCCTATTCCCCTCGAAGCTGATCCCATGATCATAGTTGTTGAGGATGGTCAGGAGCGCTGCATCAATCATCTCAAGCTCTGGCTTCCTGACATTTCCTGACTCATGTCTGGCAAAACATTGTGAAAGTATATGATTGCCGGGTTCCTGATTTTGGCGCTCTTACTGCGTGAAGCGCTGTAGTCGTCTGGTGTTGCAATTAACTTCCACAACAGATTCAGCTCGTCACGGTCGAAATCAGTGTCGTTACCATCAGAATGCTGGAGGTCAAACAACTGCTCGAATTGTAACGCGGAGAATGAGTATTTCCTGCCGTTGACTACGAAACTTAGGGCTCCAAACCCATCTATTTCTCGCAGTCTCGTCTCATTCTCAAGATACATCCGCAATTCCACTGAGGCTAGGAACTGCACAGTTTCAGCAGGGTAGGTTTCGCGTGCGTTCGACACAAATTGTGTTAGACCAACATTTCGCAGCATCTTATCGACATCCCTGGCTATGCCTAATTGCACCATCGTCTCCCGGTGCATGTATCTTGTCCCTTCCACTCTCACTTGTTTGAGATGCCTCAACGCCTGTTTATGTGGCACATTTTCAGGGAGATTTTCATCAACCCAGACATCCTGTTCAGTATCATCAGTGCATGACTCCTCTTGGGTTTCATCTACTGTGTCGACTGGAGTGGTCTCTCTCATGACTTCTTTACCACTGCGTCGCCTAGTTCTGCGTACCAGTTGCGGCGCCTCAAAACTCGAGTCCTCATCATCCAAGTCCACTAGTGAATCAACTAAATACGGTATGTGTTGACGTCTTGACGAACATTCCCCTGATCTTCTCATACTGTGAGCTGAAATCAACAACACCGAATTTACTTTTAAGTGAGCTCAGAATCAACAACACCAATATTGTAAAAATAATAGAATAATCTATAATATATAAAATATATAATATATAATATATAATAATATATAAATATATGTAAAATATAAAATATAATATATAATATAATATGTTAGAAAATAATTGAGAAAGGTGGAGGAAGCTCGAGTGGTGGTCAACGGAGAACTCGAGTGGAACGTGCGGCCGTGTGTAGCTCGAGTGTACTCGAGCTTGTGATCGAGCTCGATTTAGCCTCGTGTGCGAGGAGGCGTGACGGCGCGTGGTTGAGCGGTGTCCGTGGAGAGGGCGCGTGTTGATGGAGAACGGAGAGGACTCTCGAGTTGGAACGTGTTCGAGCGGTTACTCGAGTGAGATCGAGTCGTGGGTATGAGCGCGTACGAAGTGACACGAGTTGGTGAGAGCTCGAGTGTGACGCGTGATGGGTAGCTCGAGCTTAGTGTAGACTCGAGCGATGACTCGAGCTAAGGTCGAGCGCGGGAGAGCTCGAGAGTTGTCGTGTGGCGCGTGTGTTTGTGTAAGGGGCTCGAGTGTTGGTCGAGCTAAAGTGGGAGAGAGAGAGCTCGAGCGGTGCTCGAGCGTGGCAGACGCGGAGGGTGCGGTGACCTCGAGCTGGTTCAGGAATCGGGTGGCGCGTGGAGAAGGAGCGTGCTCGAGTTGTGCCTGCGCGGTATGGAACTCGAGCTGGAGTGGCTGCGAGTGGCTCGAGTTGAGCTCGAGTTGGCGGCTGCTGAGGACTCGAGAGGTGCGTGTCGGTTAGCTCGAGTGTGAGGAGGGCTGCAAGTGACTCGAGTTCGTGGTCGAGTAGAAGAAGGGGCTCGATATTATTTCTGCAAAAGAGAGAGATATGGTGTTAGAATGAAGGTTGAAGGTTGAAGGTTGATTTAAAGAGGCGAAGTGTTAGAGGCGTGGGGGACAGCATCTCGCGTGCAAGTAAAGTGGGGCTCGAGTGATGTCTCGTCAAATAATTTACACAATTTTTTTTTTTTTTTTTTTTTTTCAATTTAAATTTAATGTACTCGACCCCAGTCATGAAATGCTCTGGTACTCAAGTCCTGAAAACCAAATTGTGAGCTAAATGCAAAAATTAAGTAAAACAAATATGTAAAATCTTAATTAGGATATGTTCAAGGATATGCATGAGATTGCCTCCCAAGTGCACTTGTTTATAGTCACTAAGCTTGACTTTCACTCTTTCAATGGTCAGATGGTTCATCGAGAGAAACTGAGGTTCTCTCGTGAATACTCTCATCGGCTCGATACTGCTTAACGCTGTGCCCATTCACAGTGAAATCGTTTCTTTCCCTGTTGATCAATGTAATAGCTCCATATGGCAAAACTTCTTTCACTCGAAATGGACCTGACCATTTTGATTTCAACTTTCCTGGGAACAATTTTAGCCTTGAGTTAAATAGTAACACCTGGTCGCCCGGCGTGATATTCTTGCGTGCAATCTTCTTGTCATGGAAGGGTTTCGTCCTTTGCTTGTACAATTTCGAGCTCTCGTAGGCTTTTCAAGTCTGTCCTCCTCTAACTCATGCAGATTTAGGACCCTTTTCTCCTGAGCAGTTTTGTGATCAAAATTTATGAACCTCGTGGCCCACAGTGCCTTGTACTCTATCTCAACAGACAGATGACATGCTTTTCCATACAGAAGCTGAAATGGTGTCCTTCCAATTGATGTCTTGAAAGCTGTTCTGTAAGCCTAGAGGGCGTCGTCCAACTTCACGGCCCAATCACGTTTTGACACCCCAATAACTCGAGCTAAAATAGCCTTGATCTGCTTGTTTGAAACCTCCACCTGACCACTAGTTTGTGGATGATAAGGCGTAGCTACCTTATGCTTAACTCCATTTTTCTTTAGCATGTTCTCAAACACCTTGTTGATAAAGTGGGAGCCTCCATCACTTATTACAACACGAGGCACACCAAATCTTGGGAAAATGATGCTCTTGAACAGCTTGATGATGACTCTAGCATCATTAGACGGACTTGCCACAGCTTCTACCCACTTCGAGACATTGTCTACTGCGACGAGAATGTAGCGATTCCCATGAGATGGTGGATTGAAAGGCCCCATGAAGTCGATTCCCCAGCAGTCAAATATCTCAACCTCTAGAATCGGGTTCTGTGGCATCTCGTTCCTTCTGCTGATACTACCCATTCTCTAACATGGATCACACGTGGAGATGAAATCCTGAGTGTCCCTGAACACTGTCGGCCACCATAACCCTAATTGCAAAATCTTTTGGACTGTCTTGAACGTGGCGAAATGTCCACCGTAAGCAGACCCATGACAATGCTCCAGAACACCCTGAACCTCTTCTTCTGCTATGCACCTTTTGAATAACCCATCTGCTCCCTTCTTGTATAAGTAAGGTTTATCCCAGAAGTAGTGGTTGACGTCTCTGAAAAACTTTTTCCTCTGATAGGCGTCCAAACAGCTAGGCACTTCACCCACGACTAAGTAATTGACTAAATCTGCATACCAAGGTAGAGTGGATCCAGCTAACTTCTTGTTGATTTGAGAACAATTCTCTTCTGCTCCCAGAGTCATGAGTTGCTCTTCTAGCATTGAGTCATCAATAGGGGTCGAGTCCTCAATCATCATTCGTGACAGGTGATCTGCAACCCCGTTTTCCACTCCAGGTTTGTCCACAATCTCTAAATCAAACTCTTGCAGCAGCAGTATCCATCTCAGTAGTCTCGGCTTGGCGTTTTTTTTCTTCATAAGATATTTCAACGCTGTGTGGTCAGTGTGAACAATGACCTTGGATCCCACCAAGTATGATCTGAATTTCTCAAATGCAAAAACTACAGCAAGGAGTTCCTTTTCTGTGGTGGCGTACTTGGTTTGGGCGTTGTCTAGAGTCCGACTGGCGTAGTGTATCACGTTCAACACTATACCTTCCTGAACCATGAAGTGACACTTCTCCCAGTTGAGCACGGGGTTGGTCTCCACGCACCTGCTAAGCACCCTGCACAAATTTGACAAACAAGAGGAGTAGGAAGAGCCATAGACGGAAAAATCGTCCATGAACACCTCGACTACGTCCTCAATCAAATCCGAGAAAATGGAAGTCACACAGCGCTGAAATGTAGCAGGAGCATTGCACAACCCAAACGGCATGCGTTTGTAAGAGAAAGTGCCATAAGGGCAGGTAAAAAAAGTTTTTTCCTGATCATCCGGGTGTATAGGGATCTGGAAGAACCCACTGTACCCGTCAAGGAAACAATAATACTTTTTACCAGACAACCTTTCAACCATCTGATCAATAAAAGGCAAAGAAAAATGGTCTTTTCTACTAGATGAATTCAACCTCCTATAGTCTATGCACATCCTATGCCCCGTTATGGTTCAAGTGGGTATTAATTCGTTTTTATCATTCTTAACCACTGTAATACCCCCTTTCTTAGGAACACAATGCACAGGTGAGACCCACTTACTATCAGAGATTGGATATATAACATCAGCGTCTAGCAACTTAAGTATCTCCTTTTTAACCACTTCTTTAAGGTTCGGATTCAATCTCCTCTGGGGCTCTACACTAGAATGAGATTCATCTTCTAAGTGTATCCTATGCATGCAAAAACTTGGAGAGATTCCTCTAATATCCTTAAGCGTGTATCCTATGGTTTTTCTAAAACGTTTAAGCTCAGTCAAAAGCATACTCAATTCATCATCATTCAATGCGTCATTCACAATCACAGGATAAGTAGAATTGGGACCCAGAAAAGCGTACCTCAGTCCTGCAGGGAGTGGTTTCAGCTCCAATTTGGGTGCCAAGAGCTCGGACCAGTCATCAGTAACGTCAGGCGTAGCGCACTCGAGCACTTGCAGCTCGAGTCTCTGTCTCGAGTCTGCCTCAAATACACTCGAGTCCAATTCGTCAATCTCCGCTGAACTCTTGATTGGCCTGTGACAATCCAACAGGTTGGCGTAGAATTCAGCTTCCATACTCAGGTACCCCTCAGCGGCTGGTTTTGTCAGAGCAACTTACAGTTGATCCTCTGCTGCCAATTCCTCTAACAGCTCGTCAGCAAGGGTGTCCATCTCTTGCACTGAGAACACCTGACCTTCGATCGTTGGTTTTTTAATCGCGTCATTGATGTTGAATTCCATTCTAAGATCTGGGCCCAGATTCAGCTCGATGACTCCATTCCTAACATCAATTAAAGCGCCTGCTGTGGCCAAGAAAGGTCTTCCAAATAACAGAGGGTCCTTAGGTTCTTCTTCCATCTCCAATACAACAAAATCTGTTGGTATCTCAACTCCCCCCACTTTCACAGGAAGGTCTTCTAGGATGCCATGAGGGATTCTTACAGACCTATCCGCCAGAATCAATGAGATTTTGCAGGGCTTGTAATCAACAAAGCCTAACCTCTTTGCAACTGAAAGCGGCATGAGACTGATTGAGGCGTCTAGATCGCAGAGACACTTGCTGAATGATAGGGGTCCAAGTGAGCATGGGATTGTAAAGGTTCCAGGATCACCAAGCTTTTTTGGTACAACTTTCCTTTGGATTATGGCGCTAATTTCGTGTGTCAGTACGACCATACCCTCGACTGTTTGAGTTCTCTCCTTAACTACATCCTTGAGAAATTTCTGGTATGGAGGTATTAGCATAAACGCATCCAGAATTGGAATCTTCACCTCAATGTTTTTCATTTGCTTATCAAAGAGCGCCTTGTACTTCTTAGTAAGCTCCTTCTTGAACCTTTGGGGAAAGGGTAATTGGGGTTTATATGGTGGAAGGACAAATGGTTTACTCCTCTCTGGGGTTTGTGTAGGTGGATGGGCATCTGGCGTACTGGGTTTTTCAGTAGATTGTGTCTTGGGAACAACTTCAGGTTGAGTCTCTGTCTGACTCTTGATGATAAAATCCTCCCCCTCCTGAACCTTACTATCCTCAGTATGCTTTGGACTCTCTGCTCGAATCAGTAATTCGCGTCCACTTCTCAGAGTGATGACATTGGCGTGATACTCTTTTGGGTTGGGAACTGATTTCCCTGGAAGTTGCCCAGTTGTCTTCACAGTAGAGGATGACGCTTGCTGACTCTCTACATACTTGAGCCTTGCGTTCAACGTCTCAAATTTGCACGTGAGATCGTTGTGAGAAGCGTCAATCTTAGAGTGCACCTCTGCAAATTTCTGCGTGACTTCAGCAGCAGACGCTTTCTGTCCCTTCAAGATTTCTTGGAGTAGGCTCAAAACTTCTGGTGGCTGTGTAGGGGTTAGTGGAGTGTGTGCTTCATACCCAGGTGGTATGTTTGCAGCTGGCTGGTAATTCTTGTGATATTGTTGCTTAGGGACAAACGTGTTCGATTGAGCGTGTGGGGGTTTGGGTGGGTAGGTCTGGTCTTGGGTATTTGCCACGTTGTTGCTTCTGTATGAGAGGTTTGGGTGCTGCTTATAGTTGTTGTACTGTTTGTAACCACCTCCCTGATTCTGCAAATAACTGATCTCCTCAACCTGATCATCCTCCTCGTCTGGAACGTGTTCATCACCAGTCATGAAGTGGACATGTTTGTGTTGTATTTGCAGGAGCCTATCAATTTTGTCCAACTTGACGTTCAGGGCCTTGAGTTCCTTCCTATTGACTGTGTCTGTGTCCACTGTGTTTCTGACCGTCCTATCATATTCCTCATTATACTGCCCATCTGCCTGAGCCATGTTCTCCACTAACTGCCAACCATCAGCGACGTCTTGGTTAAGGAAATTTCCATGGCTTGCAGTATCCAATAACCTGCGGATATTAGGGTGAACTCCTCTGTAGAGATTGTTGAGGAGGGTCTCAGCAGAGTATCCATGATGTGAGCACTGAGACTGATAGTTCTTGTACCTCTCCCAGGCTTCAGCAAAGGTTTCAGAATTCTGTTGGGTGAAGGTAGAGATGGCGTTTCTCAACTTTGCAGTTCGAGAGTTGGAGAAGAATTTGGCGAGAAACGCAGATTTACAAGCTTCCCATGACGTGATGGAGCCTTGCGGTAAGTGTTTCTCCCATACATGGGCTTTGTCTCCCAGAGAAAACGGGAACAACCTCAGTTTGAATGCGTCCTCACTGACTCCATTGAGCCTTTGCAGTCCACAAAGTCGCTCAAATTCGTCCAAGTTCAAGCGGATCTTCAGATGGTAGGCCATGAAACTACCTATTTTGGATCATAGAGATGAGACTGCTCTTGATCTCGAAGTTGTTGTTTGTTATTACTGGGGGGACAATTCCACGTCTCTGGGTGTGGGTACTTGGTGCATCTCCAGCACCTATTATTCGCGGTCTCCTCTGTGGAGGTTGGTCCACAGGGGGAACGTGTGAGTTGGACTCAGTGTCTACGTTCATTATGACTCTTTCTGTAAGCGTACTGTAGACTTGGTTTCTCTGCGCTCTTAACTCGCGTGGTAGTTGGTTAATGTTGTCAAGAGGCTCGAGAAGATTCTGATTTCCTTGTGAACGTGTCTGCATAAACTGAGTGAAGTCAAACTGAGCAGTAGGATCAAGTTGACGTACTGGAGGTTGAAATCACCTGAAACAGAACACAAAACACAGTGCCACAAGTGAGTATGTAACGAAGAGTAAATAGAACTTGAGCTTAGAAAGTTAACAATCCTAATTGTAACTAGCAAAGACCCATTTGGCAACGGCGCCAATTTGATAACATAATTTTTACTCTATTGTCAAATTCTATTATACTTGTACGTCGGTTGTAGTATAATAGGTGTCAATCCAACTGAGAATGTAATTATCAACCGGGATGCAGTTAACTACTCTAATTCAAGCCAATCAAAGTGTGGTTTCTCTAACAACCTAAATTCGAACCCTTAAAACGAAAATAGACAGAATGATGAAATTGTAAATAATTCAAACAAGGCAATAAACAGTAGAGTATCAAATAGAATTAACGCAGGGTGAGAAAGCACGATCCTAAGGAGTGAGTTTCATAGGTCAACGTGACTCTTAAGTTAACTAGGCGCCTGATATCACTCAATAGAGCTAGTCTCTAGGCAACGAGAACACAAATAATGAGTCCACTCTCATGGTAAACAAACTCGAGTAGACTACTAACAGACCCTATCGCCATAGGCGTTTGATAATCTAGTCGGAATGAACGATCAACTCGCTTAGCGCCGATTCACACCTCAGACATTCGATCCCTCGAGCTGAGCATGTAAATCTCTGAAGTGGTTCAGTCTGACGCTCTACCAAACACCCATCGGTGCTAGAGCGTCTCAGAACAAGCCTCAGTTGATCAGAATGAAACTGGTGATGATAACACCAAATCAGAAAAGACTTACATAAATCTAACCCTAAGCGCCTTAGAAAACCTAAGTATCACGTATACCTAACTCATCCTCAGGAACCCCTAAATGACTACTCAGAGCGCATGAGTTTGACACCAAACACGAATTCAGGGTTTGAATGCATCAATAAAGTACTCGAACAAGGTATGAAGTCAACGCTTAACGTAAAACTGAATTGCATAAAATAAACTCGAAAATCAGAAAGTTGGGTTCGATTACAGAGCTCTAAGTTCGCAAGAAAAATCAATTGTCAAAAAACTAGTGTGTGGGTTTTTTGCAACATGTAAGAATATTTGTACTAAACTCATAGCAAAACCCTAGATAAACTCGGCCCAAAGAGCAGTGGATTTTAGCCTTGGTTTGGCCCAGTGACGAATGAACTCGATCTTGGGCTCGAGTCTGGGCTTGAAAGTGGGCTCGATCCGGTCTGGAAAAGGGGCTCGATCCATGCTCGAGTTGGGGCTCGAATTGGGCTCGATAAGGTCTGGAAACTGTGCTCGAACTCGGCTCGAGCTGGGGCTCGAAATGGGCTCGATCTGTGGCTCGGTAATGGGCTCGATCTATGCTCGAGTTGGGGCTCGAATGGGGCTCGATCTAAGCTCGAGCTGGGGCTCAATCTGGGCTCGAACTGAGGCTCAATCTGCCCGCATCCAGTACCTGAACACTCATAAAATGTAGTATGTATGCAGATGCATGTGAATGTGTATGAATGATACTATCTAGACTCCAACTATATGAGAATGTATCAAAATGTATGTAAAATATACTTAAATGATGCTCCTAAGACGTGCTAAAAACGTGTATATCAAAAGTCGCGAAGGACAAAAGTCGTGGAGAGAAAGGAAGAGGAAGGGAGAGAAAGAAGAGAGAGATTGAACCGAAGTGGAGAATGTGAGGATCGGTTCGGATCCTCTCTTCTCATTAAGCAGATGGGCCGGCTCATGTGGGCCTTGACATGGGCCACGTTCTCTCTAGTTCTGGCCTGGTCCATTAGCTGGATCAAATACTTCTTCTGTTGGGCTTCTTCTGGTTCTCAGGCCCATGATGTTTTGGTGAGTCCATTGCTTCTTGTTTAGCCTCATTACAAAGGAAAAAACAGTCAAAGTGTGATGTAATAACATAGAGGCATAAGTAGGGGACTGATCATATATAGCTTTAATGTTGTAAGGGTAACACAATAGTAGTAAGAGTAAAAAGAGACTAGAGAGAAGTGAGTTGGGAGCTTACAAGGGGTGTTCTTGAGTTCTTGAGGGGTTCTTTCTCTTGGTGAGGTCTTTTGGGGATTACTAGAGTGTGTAAGGAAAACATATTAAGCTATAAACCACCAATGATTGGTTGTTAATCCTTCAAGATGTACCAAGTCCGGTTTTAGGACTTGGGAACTCGTTAATTGGTGTGTCTCTCTTTCTTGTTCTTTCTTCAAAAACAACAACAAACAAGACATCAAGTGAAGATAAAACACAACAGATTCCATAGAGTCATTAGATATGCTTGCAACTAAGGGAAAATGGGTTTTAGAGAAGAGTTATAACTAAGATCACTCGACGTTATGTACCATACAACTTTTAGAATTACCTAAGTTTTATTCGGGTTAAGACCAAGCTTAGAAAAGAACCACTTTTCATCAATCTGAACACAAAGAAAACATAAATAAAAGTTGAGTTAATTCTTGAATGTGTAGATCAGTTCCAAAAGACGCCATATATCTCTTACATTTTCAAACTTTGAGCTAAATTGTTGAACATTCTTATCTGCGATATCAGCTTCCAATTCAAACCTTTTCTTTCGTTGTATTTCCACTTACTGTTTTAGTTTCAATACCAGCCAATTTAGAAGTATGAAACAAAATTTTCATACATTAATGAGGCAAAAGGAAATACACAGTTCAAACAAGAAACACCAACATGGTTATGAAGTTGGTAAAATCTTTCTTCTGTTTCACTCGCGTGCTTCGCTGGACTCTCAGACTCAAAGGAAACAAAAGTAAATAACTTTACTCCACATCTTTTTATCAAAAGAATCAAACTCATAAGAGAATTTAA